>JAJMCG010000096.1:0-43399 GCA_030572895.1 Jamesozyma jinghongensis
TATGTTCGGTTTCGGATGGATGTAACCTTGTTATTTGGGGTTGTCCAATGGGGTTATATCTGAATTCTTAGTGGATGGACAAGTGGGTTGTCGTGACCTTGGGTGACGTCTTGTAGATTAGCGATTCCTTGATTGGTTAGCCATTCCGTCCATCCTATCTGTTGTTACTCTCTTGAGCGGGGAAGTGCTTACTAATGTTGGGGTTAATTGGGTCTGTGATCACCGGTTTGATTTACAACAAACTTTCAACAAACAAGGGCGTGTGGCGTAGTTGGTAGCGCGCTCCCTTAGCATGGGAGAGGTCTCTGGTTCGATTCCTGACTCGTCCAATTTGTTTTTGCTTTATTAATTTTTGTAGACTTCCCAGTGGGATTTATATGCAATTCATACAAATGCCCATTCTTGAGACGCACATAGCCGGTGCAAAAGAGTTTTATCTTTTCCTTAATTCTGCTCCCGGAGTTGATTTTTGCTCATATTATTTATCGGCATGCGATGCAAAATTGTAGCGAAATAGGAAAATGTATGTACACATAGAATCATACTGGCTGACTGATAACCCTTAACGTCATCTGCAACCTCGAGAAACAGATATAAACAACTGTCAGTGGTTTCTATTCCATACCTTTACCTCAAACTTGTATAGAACAAATACAAATATCTAAATAACTGGATTCAATGCACGTTTCACCGGCGCTTCATTACCAGCATTTGTGCAGGAATGTGAACCAAGGGCAGATTTGCATTAATAATTTACTAAAGCTGGCAAACTCCTTATTAGCTGAACATAACTCCTTTCCAGAACACAAGGTATACAGATATTCCAGATCTTATGCGACTGTAGTAGCAACTAATGACATGGGTAAGGACGGGAATAGGGGCAAGCCATCAATACGTGATACCCTGTGGCCAAAGAAGGAATATCCGACACCTTATGATATATTTGGTATCGGGAATTACACCACTATCAATAAAAGGCAAGCTTCAGCCTTGAAATATAAGTATCACAAGTATGTGAAACTATACCATCCTGATTTATCGAACTCCTGTGTGTTACCTCATGATAAGGATAATCCATTATCCCAAAATGAAAAATTAAACCGTTTCAAGCTGATCTCTCAAGCTTACGAGATTTTGACAGACCCGAAAAAGAAGTCTCTATATGATATGAATCAATCAAATTGGATTTTTAACGATCCTTCGTCTAACACGGGTGCTCCATACACTCATGACCAAGGTTACTACTCAAATCAGACTTACCAATATTGGAATGCTGGTACTTGGGAAGAAAGGAATGAGTTTAACTCCAGATACGAAAATGGATCTTGGGGATCTGAGAGAGAAAAGTTTACTGGCAGATCCTTATGGTTTTGGTTTGTAGGTATGGTAATTATGGTGCAGGGTAGTGCTTTGTTGACCAAAATAGAAGACAATTTAATTATTAAAGGAGAAAAAGCTATTAACCATGACGATATTGAACTTGCACTTATCCAGAGTTACAACAATTATGGTTTAGATAGTGACAAACTATCGAGAATCAAGAGATTTTTGTGGTTTAGAACCTTCTCACTTTACAATAAAAAAGAAGACTTAGATGAAGAGGCACAAAAGAACGAAAAACTTATCGATACCATGAATGAAGTTAAGGCGAAGAAGCAAGCCATGAAACGAGACGTTCCTATTCAAACTGTTGAGCCACCAAGCAATGACTAGAAAAAAGCGAACTTTGGTGTTCTTACTTTTACATTATTGTTCCTATAATATTTAAGTTCACATATATATTCTTCAATACATTTATGTAGTCAAGTGTTACTTATTGTAACGAGGTATCTTTTGCAACCTACACTGTTAAGTCGTATGATTTTGGAAAATACTTTATCAGGGAAAAAAAGATAAGTGACAAATAGCATCGTTTGACCCTGCAACTTTAAAACCACAAAATACGCATATACAAACAATTAATTGTCAACGAAACGGAAACTGATCCAAGGTCAAGTACATAATAGGAAATATGGATTTTATGAAACCTGAAACAGTTTTTAACCTTCAAAATATTAGAGACGAACTAGTTAAGCTAGAGGACTCTATTATCTTCCAATTCATCGAAAGATCTCATTTTTGCACATGTCCAAATGTTTATATCGTCAACAACCCCAAGCTACCAATTGGGGACACCAAACATTCATTTTTAGATTGGGCATTATTACACATTGAACTGACTCAATCCCAACTTAGAAGGTTCGAATCACCAGATGAAATTCCCTTCTTCCCAGATTCTATCCTTAAACCGATCTTACCTGGCCTAACATACCCTCAAATCTTAGCCCTATCTGCAGCTAAGGTCAATTACAATGACAAAATAAAAAAGGTTTATATCGATGAAATTATACCGTTAGTCTCCAAGACCAATGGCGATGACCCAAATAATTATGGTTCTGTTGCAACCAGAGACATTGAATGCTTACAAAGTTTAAGTAGAAGAATTCATTTCGGAAGATTTGTGGCTGAAGCCAAATTTAAGTCAGATCCTGATTTATATACGAAGTTAATCAAGGAAAAGGATGTTGATGGTATCATGGAACATATTACAAACACCGCTGTCGAGGAAAAGATTCTAGAAAGATTAACCAAGAAGGCCGAAGTTTATGGTGTTGACCCAACTAACAAGGAAGGTGAAAGAAGAATCACCCCTGAATATTTAGTTAAAATCTACAAAGAAATTGTCATCCCAATCACCAAGGAAGTCGAAGTTGAATACTTATTGAAGAGATTAAATTAGCCAAAATTTTATTTTCTAATTAATGGAGAGTTGTTTTATTACAAGTATTTTAATATCCTATGTAACTTAACGCACAAGCAATTTTCAAATACAGAATACATTATTCAGCTCTCTTTGAATATTTTATATTGTTTGATAAAGTTGGGAACCCAAAATATAATACTAATTTTTTATCAATATAATACTACAGATACATATATACTTAACCCAACAATCTCATGGCAATTTCAAAAGTAGCGAAGGTTGCACCGTTAGCTGGAGCAGCTCTAATGAAAGTTGGACCGAATCCCTTTAAGAATGCAGAAAGTCCATTCTTTGCGTAAAGATGTTTAGCAACTGATACAATGGAGTTACCATTCTTTGGGGCTTTCAAGTTGTCAGTTTGCATAACAGATTTTATGACATCAATTGGATAGACCATAATCCACAATGCGGTACCTGATAATGCACCATACATGCACAGTTTCCATGCAGGGATTTGAGTTCTTTCAATACCATTCTTGATTTGTCGAGAGACTAAAGCCTCATATACCAAAAAATATGTACCACAGCCATGACCTTCTCTGATCATTGTAGCTCCCAAACCCCTCATCAAACCCTTTTGAGCCTTCAATTTTCTTATACAGTCTAAGGGACCCTTGAATTCTGCATTTGGACCAGATGTAGTCTGTGTTTGTAACCTAATTCTAACATGCTCAATTGGAGATGCCAGGAAAGAGTTTGATAAACCACCAGCTAGCCCACAAAGGTAATATTGAGGCAAGGTTAATACCTTGGACTTTGGATCATTGTTATAACTATGAAAAAATCTCTTCATTGCTTCATTTACACCAAACTGAATGGAGACACAGGCACCTACACCAATTAATGGAGTTAGCGTACCTTTATAGAAACCTTTGGGACCTTCATTTTTTAAAAGGTTCTTCACTACATCCATTGCCTTCGTTGGAGTATTCGCAGTCTGTAATCGAACCTTAGTGGTATCAAATGGTTGTCCCACAAGAACCTGGGCAATACCACCAGATGTACCAGCTAAAAGATCCTTAAAGACTCTGGCGTTGTCATGGGTTGCCTCTAGATCATCAATAAGTTGTGGAGATGGGATTTCTTCAGTCATTGTATATGAAAAGGATGTTTGGTGCTCCTTTATGAATGATTATATTGAATACTGCTTGGATTTATATATATCTACCACAGTCTAAGTATGACTAATTCATAGGTAAAATCTATCATATTAGTTATTGATGGATCCATTGATGAATAAATTTTCTGCCCATTTGGGAAAGTCGATATGCGTCCGCATCATCGGAAGATTCCGAGTCAACTTAAAGCATAGGGAAAATGGCTGAAAGTGTCAATAAATTGCAGAAATCTGTGGAGGATACTATATAGATTGCATCGAGCTATACATACTTAACCACTCTGATCTCTATTTTGGGGAAGTATATTTTCCCACTCAATGAGATCTCGCTGACCATACTTCAAAGCTATCACAGCCAACGTCAATTCAAATATGCTTACTGACTCTGGAGGATTTACTGCTTTTAATTCATTCAATTCTGAAATTGACTGGATCGAAATATCAGGTATTTTTCTTTCAACATTTTCAGATCCTTTAGTGGCGCATGGAAGGCTATTTTCGAGTACGACTTTTTGACACCTTTTTCCAAGATCTCTGAGGTCACTAATATGTGTTGGTATTAGAACCTCTGGTAGGTGAAACAAAATATATAACAACCACATTCTCAACTTCTGAGTAGTATCAGGGTTCTTGTTCATTTCCTTCACCCAAGTCTTGGCCATAAATCTGAGCAAGTACCAAATAGTATCCTGATTGACCAGCGTACAGAACATCGAGTGAAGCGGTTGATTCTCTTTGATCAAGTGGTTCCAATCATTAAATCCAATAGCCCTCTTCGACCCGTATTTACCTGTTAAACAAGTCTTAATATCTGCTATATTCCTTATCCTTACAGATTGTAATCGATTCAAAGTCGGCAATACCCATGCATCATCGATTGTCCAGGGGTTTTCCTTTTGTATATTCTCTTCAACGCTATGATCCTTCAAAAGATTAATTAAGTGGGAGGCAATGCCCTTCTTTGGCTCTGTATCTTTTTCTAGGTATTCTTTCAAATAAAGGAGAAGAAGATTCATGATATCTTCCTCATAATCTTGGGTTGTAAATGCGTTTTCTAGCATCAGCTTTTTAGTATCATCAAACCACATAATCCAGTTATTGATATTGGTTCGAAAGAACCCGAGTCTCTGAGGAATCTCCAAATTGTTTTCTGCTGTTTTGTTCAGTGCTGGCTCAATGAATGTTCTCAAATCATCTTTATTTACATGCTGTAGCATATGGCTTGACCTGGTATCATTAGTACCTTGTTCTTCATCATAAATACTAGCAGAATGCTTCCGTTTCTCTTGTTTAACTTCATTTCTGACATTTGTAGCGTTGGTCCGCAGGGCTTCTGTTCTCACGCTTTGTAAATATTTGACGACATCAGGATTCACCATTGAATCATCTAAACCAAATGCTGGAGCCTGACCAAACACAGGATCTGTTTGCCCACGCTTACTATTCTTTCCCATACTCGTGATGTCACTTGATTTTCTGTATTTATTTCTCTAGCATACATAGCTCATCGATCTTTTTTTTTCTGTCTCTAAAAATCCAAGGTCCGCTATGAAATTATTAAAATAATCCTTTTTTTCACAACAAGCTACATCAACCATCTCATAATCAATGGATAATTCAATATTTTAACACTATTTTTTGTACTTTTCTATATAGTAAATAAGTGAATATTTCGTAATGTTTAGATATGTTTATCTCGATGCTATTAAATTCTCTTCGGTATGTTTTATTTTGAACTTCTATTTCTTGTTGACAGCTCCCTTTCTATTCTTGTTACCCAATCTTGGAACAACAGGTCTCTTCTTTAACTTGGCAATAACCCTTTCATCAAACTCTGAGTCACAAGCTGGACATTTATTTCCAGGTGGAATAATGGACAAGACACATAAACAAACAGAACAAATAAAACCAACAGCAACAACTCTCCCAGTTAAGTAACATGATGTTCTAAAATCAACAGACCCTTGGTTAGGTTTAACGATAATTTGTCTCAAGGACGGATCAATAAACATTGCAGTTGATAAGTATTGAATTAAACCTTTAGTAGAAGTAACATGTAAATAGATACCATTAGTAGCATCTGTGGTCTGCTGCAGAAACGTACTCTCTTTAACACCACCAATTTTTACAACATCAATGGGACATTTAATCTTTGTTGCTGAGAAGATACAATTCATGATCGGTATATATTGGAAAATTTCTTCCTTACTACCATTTCCACTTCCACAGGTTAACACCATTAATCTAGACTTTAATGATATAGTCTCCAGCTCTCTAGACATTCTATTGGTGTACGCTAATCCAGCAGAGATTGCACCAGGTAATGTGCTCTTTTGTGCCTTCTTGTTCACATTATTTTGCTCTGCTTTGAATAAAGCATACAATTCTTCTGTCAAGGTTTCATCAACATGCCTAAATCTTCTATACATATCCTTATTAATAATCGTAAGATCTTTACCTTTGCTCAGATTCTCGTCTGTTGTAGAACTAGAATTGTTCTTTGGATATAGATATTTGATCCCCTGGGAGTGGGCTGCAATTACTGCAACTTGATTAGCTGTATTGAATGCCAAATGCGCATTAAGAAAAACAGTTAAAGCTTCTATTACTTCAATTATACTACCCTTCGCCTCATTTTCCCTGTCAAATTCTGTCCACAGGCTTGGTGTGATATCTACGATCACCGTTAATAAGGATGGAGTTTCTTCGGTGACAACAGCTTTCTTCTTCGTTTGTTTAAAGTTTGGATCAGCAATAGCATCCATTATGTTCTATATTTGTCCCTTTCAATGTCTATGGGCTAGATGTCTAATATATAGCAACCCTCTCAGTTAGTATTTCTATAGTTTCTATTCTTCCAGTTTTAAAATTTAAGCTACGTTTTTTTAGATTGCGTAAGTGAAATTTCAAACCACTTTGAACAATACAAAAAATATTACATGTGTTTTCGTTAAACATCAATGTTATATTATATATATATATATATATGATATATTTTTGGGATGATACTTTCAGGCCTGCGTAAGGATAGTATCTATCTTCTTTAAAGATTCATCATATCTCCTGTTGATAGGTTGCACACGTCCCTTTATAGAGGCTGTGGTTTGTCTCTTTTGTTGTCTTTCAAACTCTTCACTGAATTGTAACCTTAAAATATTCTTCAAATCGTCCTTGCTTAAGAAAGATAGTTCACCAGCCTCAACCTTTTGTAATAGAGTTCTTTCATCAGACCCAGCCATAGTGTAGAATGAGATTGCTGCAGCCATTGTAACCTTATGCGGTTCGTAGTACAGATTTCTGCTGGTGTGTTGTAAAACGTTAATGTTTCTTAACATTTTCTTGACACCGTTGCTATTCAAAACGCCAATAGACTTCGACCCGGCGATAAACGCATGATTGTTCACAGTATCGATACCCATGAATATCTTATCCTTTTCACCATGTGGCAATTGTTGTTTCAATTTGCTTTCGGTAGTTCTTAACTCAGAGATCAAGTGAGCAATACTTTCACTTAGTTCAATACTACTAACGTCTGAATTCCAGACTTTTGTATTTTGGAATAAATTACCTATACTGAAAATAGATTTTGCCCTCATATCGAATCTCAGTGACGCTAACAATTTGAATTTCAAACTTTCAAATCCCTCAACAACCTTGTCAAATTCGGAACTATATTTTTCGTTTAATAATATTCTTAAGTTTGTGTTCTTTTCTGAAGTCTCCATATTTGCGTACTCAAAGAATGTCCAATGGTTTCTCAACTCATCAGAATTCATAGATGCCACATCAGTTATCTCATTATCATCATTAGGAACATCATCAATTATCTTCTTTAAACCGGGCAACCAACTTAAAATCCAATAAACAGTACTTGCAAAATAAATCACTGTGTCTAAAGTTGGTGCGTTGAACGTATCATCTTCACTTAAGCCCTGGCCTCTAATATAGAATTGATTACAGAAATTGTATAATTCTGCAGTTTCTTCATCCAGAATAGACTCATCGTTTTGCAGAATAGCCTTTTCAAATTCTTTCAATTTAGAATCCTTCAACCATTTAGTAATTAATTTTACGTTGATTTTACTATCGCTTGTACCTAACAAGGTTTCAAAAATTGTTGTATAATAGGAATAAAACTTATTGAGTAGTTTGAAAACCACTTTTATCATTTGTGGTCTGTATGTGTTCGTTGTGTTCAATACGTATAAAATATCGAAAAACAACCTTTGGAAATCAACGGCAGTCTTGAAAATATTACGATTTTCTTCAATATTTTCCAATGCATATGGGTTGTTAGATTCAACCTTTTTAACAAAATGGTAATCAAGCGTTGTTTGAATTCTTGGATGAAAATGCTTGTCCATAAATGTTCCAAAATATGTCATAGATGGTGTTGAGTTTTGTGATATTTGTACCGGGATCAACTTTGAAGAAGCCTGACAAAACAATAAAAATGGTTCAAGGATGATTTTCATGTTGAATACAGATGGTGGGATCAGTGGTTCCTCCTGTTCATATGATTCATCTTGTATATACACAGAGTCCATATCAACATTTGATGAAACAGTGAAGCCAAGGAAGATATCCTTAAGCAAGGATTTCAATTCCCCAACAGATTCCTTTGTCTGTTCGGTATTCTCGATATTATTTTGAAGGGAGAACAATTGTTGGTTTTGCCTCTTTGGTAATACGGGTGCATTAACATTTCTTCTATGAGTAGCATCCTTAATCATCAATGATGGGTTATACAAATATCTTGTGAGAAATGTCTCAATTTCTTTTAATAATTTAGACCAAATCTTGTCAAATCGATAAGTATTTTTATTCGATGAACTTGGATTTAAACCTTGTAGTACACTTACAGTTTCAAAAATGGCTCTATGTCTTTGGATGGCCAATAATAGTTTAATAAAGATTTCCCAGAAACAATCTCTCATAATCAATGACAATAGATTCTTTACAGACAAACCAAAACTATCCTCATTAGCATAACTTGTAATCTTAAGCAAGGTTGGGTGCTTTGCACGAACCTTTTCTGTACATTCAATAATAATATTATGAATTTCATCTTTTGCTCTATCAACCAAGATATTCATTGCAATTGGTAATTTATTAATATCTTTAATAAGAGATAGTAATGCAAATAATTTAGCGTAGTCATTACCATTCTTTCGATCACCAATGGTAGCCACTGTTTGATAAAACCCTGGATTCTTTACATTTGTTATAAATTGATTTAATGTAATGTTCAAATCAATAGATTGCTTCATAATATCAATGTTAACAACGTTATAAAGATAGTTTTCTAAACTTGTAAATCCATTTTGAGAGATACTAACGGACTTGAGAATATTTGTCTCCAATGCCATTGTACCGTTCTTGGAGTAAACAATATTATGAATATCCTCAACCATACTCTGGAACAATGCATGCTCTTGTAATTCTAATTGTTGATGGATAGGTTCCAGTTGTCTTAAATTCTTCAATTCATTGATGTTATATAACACGAAACCTCTTTCCAATAGCTTTTGTACACCCTTAAAATCCTCCTTCCTTATAGCATCGTCAATTCTCTCTGGTATCTCCAACAATTCCTCGATGTAGCCTAGTGATTGGATCATGTTGGTTAAGCTCAAACAATCCTCGTTCAACTCAGCAAGGTTCCCTTTCTCCTTTATGATATTTTGATTCACTTTTTCCAAGTTCTTTTTGATAATGGTAGTACTATCCTGTGCATCTGTCAGCATACTCACTGTCTTACTATATGATGCAACATTTGCATTGAATGCTTGACTATGTTGATTGACCACGTCTTGTAAATGAGAACCGATTCTTTCCTTTAAATGTGTGAATTCCTCATAACGATGGCCCAAACCGACAGATGTATCATCCAAAAATGCTAAAGACAATTCCAATGGGTTAGAATTTTCCGTAAGGACTCTATTCCATTGAGAACGAATTAAAGAGATATCACTTTCTAGATTATCTAACGAATTGCTCATTGCAATTTGCTGTTGATGAGTTACACTATTGATGGAAAGGGATCTATTTCTTCCACCCTTTTGTGCCGGTGCTAAATGATCCATGGCGAATTTGATGGGTTGTTATCTTTCAATGTCTTTGAGTTGTTTCGTTTCCCTTATTATGAAAGTTGCTTAACCGAGCATATATAATTTTTGTTATAGAATATTGAATTTTTAATCCCGTGTTAAGAAGAGATATTCGGATCGCATTTTGAACGAGCACATCTATATACTTTTAATAAAATGAAAAGTTTGCAGTTTTATATAAATGATTCATGTAAGCAAAGTCTAGATAGATTTATTTTATATATCAATTTCCATAAGTATATCTTTGGACACGTTCTTTTTTAAATTGAACAATTTCATTAATGAGATATTCCCTTAGGGTACTCATGGTGGTAAGCTTTTTCTCGTATGAACCATCAAAGACAGTTTGAGTTACAGGCTCATCATCCCTTCGCCTTACCTCCTTCAAGAATATATGTTCAATAGCTTGTTGAACGTTGAATCTTCTTTGGGGTTCCCATACTAAGAGGTTCTCTAACAAGTTGACAGCGTCATCACTAAGCGAGGGTAACACTTGCCTCCAGTGTTTTTTCATTGAACTTCTTACAATTTCGTTACTGACTAGATTCCAAGCCTTCAGACTACCAAATTCAACTAGTTGTGCCTTTGAGGGACACCCAAGGACTCTGACAATTTGATAGATTTGATGCATAGCATCTTTCCCCATAAATATGGGTTTCCTCTGGTAAAACTCCGCGAGAATACAACCGATAGCCCACATATCTATTTCTTTACCATACTGATTCCGTGAAAGGATTAATTCCGGTGCACGATACCATCTTGTTGCCACGTAGTTCGTAATATCCATGGTGGTATTTTTCCTATCGTTGGGTCCATTACCAAAATCATTTCCACTACCACCTATGGATCTAGCTAATCCAAAATCACAAATTTTCAATTGTCCATTTAACGTACATAAGATATTACCAGGTTTCAAATCTCGATGTATAACCTCTGCGGAATGCAAATATTTCACCCCACAAAGGATCTGATAAGTGAAGTACCTAATATGATACTCTGAGAGCGGGATCCCTGAGTGAATCACCCGGGCAAGATCATATTCGATGAGTTCCTGGTAGCAATAGAGTCCCTCATGCGGATGCGTCGTCACAAGATCAAGGTCCCATAGGGAAACGATATTTTTATGACCCATGAAAAACACCATAAATTTTAACTCCCGGATAGCCCTTCTCAACAAAATTTCCCTTGTGAATATGGCGGTGATCTTCTTGATGGCTAATGTCGGTGGAGTCCCACGGCCACTAGCTGCCTGTTGCGCGGATATCACTGTCCCATAGGATCCCTTACCCAGCAGTTGCAAGGCCGTATACTGCACAGGCAACGAGAAGTTAGCAGGCTGATAGATCGTGCGGTTGTCCATTGTGGCCCTCTAATGACTGCTTGTGTCCCTGGATAAATATAAATACCTCTGAATTACTGACACTATAGTTTCTCTCACAATATTAGTGACGCAGTCACGTGGGCTGGCACAAAACATGACCGAAAAGGAAAATGCGCGAATCCAACGCGAAAGTGAAAACGCAGCAGAACACCACGTCGTTTTTTTCGCGGAATACAGGGATGCAAAAGTTTTCGCAGCAAATCCGCTATATAAGATCTCGCTGGGTACGCATCCCATACAAATTTCCTTGTTGTTTACCTTACCCTATAAAACAAATAAACATACACATACAAAACAACAGAATCAACGCAATGGCACCAAGAGAACCAAAGAAGAGAGCTACCAGAAGAAAGAAGGACCCAAATGCTCCAAAGAGAGCTTTGTCTTCTTACATGTTCTTTGCCAATGAGAACAGAGACATCGTTAGATCCGAGAACCCAGACGTTACGTTTGGTCAGATTGGTAAGTTATTAGGTGAAAGATGGAAGGCATTATCTGCTGAGGAGAAGGAACCTTACGATGCAAAGGCTGCTGCTGACAAGAAGAGATACGAATCCGAGAAGGAATTGTACAATGCTACCAAGGTCGAATAAGTGTCCGTTTTAATCAGCTTATTTCTTCCCACCCCTTTAGTGGTCCCTGCTGTCTTTTACTAAGTACCCACCTTTGTAACTATATTTTTTACTATATTATTTTTCTTATGTATTATTAATTAAATATTTTATCTTTCTTATTTGTTGATAGTTGTTTACAAAGTGTAAATCTCATTTTAAGGAATAGCGCGAGAGAGGGATTAAGCCTAGGTCAATTGAGTCAAATGGAGCGACTACGTGCCAATTGATGAGCGATTGTGTATTGAGCAAGTGTATAGACTGGTTTATGAATTGGATTCTCTTATTCTTACAATCTGTACAATACACTATATATATATATTCCTTTTATTATCGGTAAACACAACATGTGTTAAATAAACAACAGTTCTATGCGTGACAAAAAGAAGCGCATTATATTTACTGAACCCACGTACATTTCCTTAACATCTTAAAATTTTTTGGTTGAACTGCAACTGAATCATTTCCTGAATATAGCTTTTCGTATCCTTGTTTACGTAATTTACATCTTGGCAAAACTCAACTTTATAAATATATGTACATGAACTTGATTAAAATGCATACAATGTAAATATAAATTCATTAAAAAATGTCAAACTCCTACGTTTTAGTTTATCATCAGTGTACAATAATACTCTACCCACTTTTACCAAATGAAATATCAGCAAAACTTATTTACACAACTAATTCTTCGTCCATCTGGGCCCCAGCAAGAAAAGTAGACCTTATACAGGCCTTTTCAGTGATGGGCAAAATTAATTTAAAGGCATCACCCTCGTTCAAATAGTATCTAAACATCCTCTTCATGCGAATAAATCCCATCCCCTCATACAGATTCAAGGCAGCTACATTCTCCACTTCGGTCTCCAACATAATCTCGTCACATCCTTTCTTTATCATCTTTTCAATACTTAATTCAACAAGTCTCTTGGCAATCCCCTGACCACGATATGATTTCTCAACGGCTAACATACCTATATATCCTCTCATTCTCGCTTGGCGATGCATCTCACTTTTACAGATAATAACACCAATAGGTAACCTCTTCTCACTATCATCTGAGTCATCAAACGCAAGGTATGCTAATTCCGGCCACTGATTCAGGAAATATCTATACACGTAGATCGAATATGGTTCAGATAAATCAGCGTCGATCAGTTTCTTTAAATGTTCAAAATGAACATGATTGTTTATATTCAATATGTCGTAAACAATGGCCATTATATCCTATCTATACAATTTCGAATGTTGTTCCTTGTCCCCTCTCTTGCTCTTTTCTCTATACCATGTCTTATTCGTCTTTGAATTTGTTTTTCAAAAATTGCCTGCGATGCGATGCTGCTTATTTTAAGACTGATATCAATATATATTGTTCAAAACTTGCAGACACCCCAAATTTGTGCAATAGGCGATCACACAATTTAATAAATACCCTAGAATCTGAAAAAGTTCAAAGGATACATTTCTGAATACTCTTCCACTTACCTCCTTTGAACGAGAACTTTATTTTACATTGATGTCTCAAAACACAACTATAATAAACGCTATATCAGGTGATGCAATACACATCAACATCACCTACTTCAACTCATTTGATGACTTTAAAAGATTCATCCTTCAGAAATGGGCAATACCCATACAACAACTCCTGATTCTTCTACCATACGGAACAAAACTCAAACAATCAACTTTTCAAAACTACATATCAACTCCACCAACCTCACAAACTGAATTCTACATCTACGATCGTCGATTATTCTCTCTCACAAACGAACCATCCCCACTGAATCCTACACTTGAATTAACACAAAAGGCACAAACAATCCTCATGTCAACGAAACCAACACAACAGGAGCCTATTTCACCACAACCTTCCCCTCTCATATCCACTCCTCTTACCCCTACTTACCACACCATCACAACAATTCTAACAACAAACCTGGGATGGCTAAGTGCATTGGAGATTGACATCCATTACCTAAACTCCCTAATAAATAACACACTTAAGGAGATCAATTACATATGCAGATGTCTGCGAATCTCATCGGCGTATTTGAAGTTGTATTCCCACGATGTGGAACAACTTTACGATTCAAACGTTTTATTCATGAGACAACTAGCAGATATGAGATTAGGAAGTAAATGGCTTCAGTGTGTGGATCAAGTGTTGGGTGAATTGGGTGCGTTAGAAGGCGGCACCCTAAGTCAGTTTGTGGATAGGAAACGTATGATGGAGAAATGGGACGTATTGACAGAGCTAGATAAGCTGGTCAACGAAGAGTTAGTCAGAGTTAAGGATGGAATTGATTTACAAGGGAAGTTTAGAAGTAATATTGAAAATAATATTGGGTCCGTGGAGTCTAATTGTGCTCCTGGTGAGCATCAGTTTAAATTGGAGGAAACAATGTTGGTTAAGTTTAAGGAGTTGGTGCAGATGATCAGAGATCATAGTAGAGAGATTCTAGATAAGGAGTCAGGAGAGTTTACAAAAGAATATATAAAGACAGTTATTGATAATATCCTGACACCAGATAAAAATGATACAGTAAAGACTTTGTTCACCATTGCTCAAGCTTTATATTCACAGACTGAAAAGGTTTTAAATTTGAAAAAATCACTACAGACTAGCACTATCATTGTGATGGGTCAAATTGCATTTTCACAGATGGAGATCTTAGATTTGAAAAAAATTTTATTGAAGGATTGTAACCAAAACTTGAAACTTTATCAGGATTATGAAGTAGAATTTGCTCACATTGAGGATTTACCTATAATCTATGGGTTATATCTTATTGAAAAATATCGTCGTCATTTGTGGTTTCAACAGAATCTCAAACAATCAAATGACTTTAGAGAGAATCATACTAATATAATAGATAAGGAAAGAGAGAACAGAGCCAATTGGATAAAAAGTTTTGGTTCCATTGCCTCTATCTTCACTGAAAATTTTCAAAGTAATAACGATATGAACCATTTATCTCAACTATCATCCAATGATGATTTGGTTACGAAAGACATTTCAGACCGATTGTCAGAGGTTGATTCGACCCTGCACACCATTCAAACTTACATGAAACAATTAACAACATTAGATATTAATAAAGAAATTATAGACATCCTTTTCAAAAAACTTGTAGAGGTTCAAAACATTCAACATCATGAACTTGAACCATTTAATGAGCCCCAAGAACGACAAATTAAATATTATAAATCAAGAGTACAAAAATTGGAGTCTTTACTTCATGATTCAACACTCTCAAATACAGATCATTGGCCTTCAGGGTTACTGACTGTGGCACAGTTTCAAAATAACATCCCAACAGTCAACTCTAAACTGAATTCCTCTAAAATGTTCTCTCAATTTATCACGGTGGATGATTCAAAAGTTTTGAGTTTAAATCATAAAATCGAAGAATTGGAGAAATCCATCAAGGACAAGGATGAATTTATAACAAAACAAAACTCTACTATTTCAGATATGAAACTAGAGTCAACTGCATACAAGGAGACTCTGAGCTATCTGAACATAGAGATATCAAGACTAACAACAGAAGAGGAAGCGGCAAATGAGGTGAAAATCAAGACGAGTTTAGAGTATAAAATACGAAATGATGAATTAGTGGAGGTTAATGTCAAGAGTTTAAATATAATTGATGAAATTACTAAAGAAAAAGATTATTTGACTGTGCAAGTTCAGAGTTTGGAAGAAAGGATCAAAAAACTTGAGATCGAAAATAGGAAATGGAAAGAATCTGTTGAACAGTCTAAAGAGGAATCAGTTAGAGAAACATCAAAAGTTACCTCAACATCTGCTAAAGAAGAAACAATTAAACAAGATATGAACAAAATGTCTGGTGATGATGAGACGAAAAAAAAGGTTCTTTTGGAAAAGGATTCTTACAAGATAGCTGAAACAAAGACAGAAAACGTATCAGGACAAGAACAAAAGATTGAAACAATGTCGGAAACAGAAGTTGAAGAGAGTCTCGAAGAATTGGAACAAGTAACATCTGTTTCGATGCACAGTAACCAGGAAGAAGAAGCAGCAGAAGCAGCAGAAGCAGAGGCAGAAAAAAAGCTTGAACAAACTCAGAAAACTTATCAAAACATTTCTGTCCAAACTGATAGAGACTCAACTTCTATAGATAATCCAACCGTGCAGGCAAAAGATATTACCGATTTTGAGAACAATAAGATTATTCAATCCAAATTGTTTGAAATTTTTAGTATTAACGTATTTATCTTGGAGAATATTGGGCTTTTACTGATTTCAGAAGGTAAAAAGGAAGACAAATCAGATACGTCCAATAAAAATAACATTCAAATTAAAAGAGTTAAGGGCTTGCGCAAAGTTTCTAGCCAGAGCATTTTAGATGAAAGCACACATTTCATTAATTCTACAAGCATGCTAGAAATTTCCAGTGAAAACAAGAAGAATATTAGGAGTACAGTATTCCAGAACGTAAAGAGCATTTTTGAAAACTTATTACAGCATGAAAACTTGACAAACGAAAAGAAATTTCTTTCGTACGTTGACAAATTATACAATAATGAGTTTTACCAGAATGCTGTTATAAGAAGATTCAAGGACATAGAATCTTTGGCAAAGAGATTGACCAAAGAGAATAAAATAAAGAAGGGGCTGATTCAGAAGTTCAAAAATGAAAAGATTACTCTTAAGAATTTCCAAATTGGCGACTTAGCATTATTCTTACCTACTAGGGATAGTGCAATGTCTTTGGCATCATCCGTTTCTTCATTGAATTCATCATTCTCTTCTGTTGATTTATCCACCCCACCACTTCAACCCCAATCACAAGTACTAGACACAACATTATCCCCTGTTTTGGCTAGCAGACATCCAATATCACGGGAGAAACCAAACAGCCATTTATTGCAACCAAAACCACATCCATGGGCTGCATTTACTGCATTTGAAGACACTACTAGATATTTCTTCAAGAACGACAATAACGATTCTATTAAGGAGAAGGATTGGTTCATTGGAAAAATTTCGAGTTTACAACAATATTTTGTTGACGGGATAAATATAAATCCATTCAGATTACCCAAGGGTTCGGTATGGTACCAAGTGACTGCCGAGGTTGTATCTTTCCAAGACTAGAGATTGGGTTTTTTGAATACAAAATTTATGGCGATGCCTTTGCATTTTTTTCTTTAAAAATACATTCATTAATTCATAGTTAAATAATCTCAGATGTCTACAAATATATTTACAAGATGAGCAGAGATATTTTATCTATCTCATTGTGACGTTATATTTACCGATTAATTCCGCTTGAACCCTTTCTTGAAGAGCGTTGACTTCTTGGTTAGTGATGTTTCTATCCATAGATTGATAATTAATACGGTAACATAAAGACTTCTTTTGAGTTTTTGGATTAGTGAAACTATCAATTAACTTAACACTTTCAACTAAAGGACCCGCAACATCTCTGACAATTTCCATGATGTCATTTTCATGTACTTCGTTTTCCGCAATTGCATTTGGCAACCAGAAGGCCATATCCCTGGTACTACCTGGATATTTTGAGTATGATTTGAAAGCATTAATTTGGCCATCCTTAAATTGTTTATGAAATCTTTCATCTGCACTCCACAATAATCTAATATCTGGAATTTCAAATAATAACATTGCCAAACGATCTAAACCCAAACCAAATGCCCAACTAATGGCAGAATCCCTTTCATTTCCCGCATTTTCTAACACTCGTTGCTTGACTATACCACAACCACATACTTCTAGCCATTCATCACCCCACCAGACTTCGATTTCCCAAGAGGGTGCCGTCCAAGGGAAGTATTGGTTCACCCATCTTAATTTCAATTCCCTTGTTTCATTTTTCCCCAAATTCAAACTTTTAATCTTTTGATTGAAAACTTCACTGATGACCAACTCAAGTGATCTCTTCAAATGACGCGACAGTAGATCAACTTCCACATTGGTCATGTAGTCTTGTTTTGGGTTAAGTTCCGGATTTAATGCTTGCTCAGAAGCGGTGTCATCCTGCACAATCAATTTGATCTCTTGATCATTAAGAGTCTTTTCCAACTTTTCGAGATCCTTCGTGATATGTTCAACAAACCCATCTCTCTTCCATACACGACAGCCTTCCATTTGATGGAAGACAGGATAATGAGTCTTATCGATCTCATCACGACGATAGACATCAGCAGATATTAAAAACCCTGGCTTTGCATCTTTTGCAGCTGGATCATTAATCTTTCTAAAACATTCGACTTCGTGAGCGGAGGTATGCGTTCTTAACAGAGTCTCTCCATTGATGTAATATGTGTCTGACTTAGACCTGCCTGGATGACCCTTTGGGAATCCTAAGGAGTCGAAGTTCTCATATGTGCTAACGACGGGGGAGAAGTTGTTGTATGTGGTAAATGCATTATCTACAGAATTCAATTTCTTTTCAATTAAATCACGTAGAATATTGATTGGATGGTTGGGCTTAATATGGAGAGATTTTTCAGTGTGACTGGCTATAGATTGGGTGACATTTGTAAAATTTGGATCTGTCTTATATGGTTTGCCGTTTATTGCAATAGTTGATGGAATTGTGGATTTGAACCTGATAAACTGATTCTTTGCCCTACATATAAATTTTATAGTAGTTGAAGTGTTCATATTGAAGACGCAAGGTCGTGTGATCCAATATTTTAGTCTTGATTGAAGTTGTCCCTTTCTTATGAAGTTGTCAAATTGTTATTTCTCGAAGTCCGATTGCTATCTTTTGAAAAAGGTGCAAAAAACAGAGGTCAATAATAGATATAATATTTATGAAACTAGTCAAATTATAAAACCGATACATCAATTGAGTGATTTTGCAACCATTAGAATGCATCAATTTATTCCGCAACAACCAAATACCTGCCTGACTATGCATACAATTAATTGAATTCCCTCTAAGAAATTTTAAAATAGTTACCCTACAGAAAAAATGCGAAAAGGCCGAAACAACTTTGAGGATTGAAGAAAGAAACGATTCTAATTGTACTTAAACCTCACTAATCAAACTAGACAGAGCCGGCGAGATGTCCTTTTTTCCTCAATCATCACTGAAATTGTCCAGTAAACAGAGCTTTAACATTCTAAAGAACTCTGTGAGATTTAAGCACGAATATGCACCAAGATTTACCGTCCAATCAAAGAAGCAAAAGGGTAGAGTTCCTGTACGTACTGGTGGATCAGTGAAGGGTTCAGTTCTTCAATTCGGTCAATATGGTATTAGATTGAAGTCAGAAGGTACTAGAATTACTGCCCAGCAGTTGAAAGAAGCCGATAATGCTATTATGAGATATGTCAGACCCTTGAATAATGGTTTCCTATGGAGAAGACTAGTAACAGATATTGCAGTATGTATTAAGGGTAATGAGACAAGAATGGGTAAGGGTAAGGGTGCATTTGACCATTGGATGGCACGTGTACCTACTGGTAAGATTTTATTTGAAATGTACGGTGATAATTTACATGAAAGAGTTGCTCGTGAAGCATTTAGAAAGGCCGGTACCAAATTACCTGGTGTATTTGAATTTGTGTCCAGAGAATCTCCTCTGAGGGTTGGTTTGCATAGTTTTAAGGAGCCAATCAATGTGAGTAATAAGGATGTTACCAAGAAGACTGCCTCACCCCTCAATAAGTTATCACAAAGATCTATGAAAAAGTATTTAAACATTGCCAAATCTAAGGAACCTGAATACAGATTATTTAGAGGGCGCTAAAAATCACATAGATTAACACATTAGATACCTACTTGTACATATATTAAAAGGGGCAAATTAATCTGAATTTAATCTATTTCCGTATATATCAAATTATATTACTTATACATATTCAAGAAATGAAATATACTTCTAATGTTCATCAATTATGCACATGACTCTAGCGATAAAACCTTCCAAATGGTATATAGCCTTATTTCCCAATGCTAATCTTTCGTCAAACATACTTGAACAATTAACAATATTAATTTTATTGGTGTCAGTTAGATTTGTACCCTTTAGAAGGCTAAACAATAATTCTGATAATATCACTTTGGCAGGGATACAATGGGACAAGAGGTCGTATAATGTGGAACGACATTCAACCAGAGCACCTACTGTTCTTTCCCTTATTATTTTATTAGACATTTTTTGAATAACGACCTTCCAATCTGGTTTAATTACTGGTGTGCTGGCCTTCAACTGTAATTCATTATTCAAGGCCATGGATTCTAACATTAACAATGCACTTCTTAAGTTGCCATTGGCTTCAGTTGCTATACTATTTAGGATGGAACCAGATTCTAATTGAACATTTTCCTTTGTGGCTACTTCACTTAATATTTTAATCGTCTCATCCGAACTTGGTGCTGGACAACGAACCAACAAGCAACGGGATTTGATAGGGGATATAATTGAAGACATAGAGTCACACACCATAATCAATCTGATGTTCTTGGAATATTTTTCCATGGTACGTCTTAAGGCTGCCTGTGCATCTCTCGTAAGAGAGTTGGCTTCGTTAATAATAACGCATTTGTACCTATGTGCAAGACCATCCTTGGAGTCCTGAAAGTCAACTTGTTCCATTTGGGCAACTTCCTTTAACAATTCCTGGATGACGATCCTATCATTGTTACCCATATCACTTGGAGTGATCTCTAAATGGTATGGTGAACTGACAACGTTCAACTCTAATTTTCTGTTGGATGGAGTAACAAATTGTCTGACATCAATTTTCAATCTGTAGACACCATTACCAAAGATGGATTCCAAAAGAGCCATGCATCTAGTCTTCTTACCTGAACCATTTGGCCCGTAAAGCAAAAGATGAGGTAAATCGCGAGGTTGTTGTGACAAGGACTCTAAGAAGTAGGTCAATTCACTGGAGTGTGACAATGTTTTCAAATTTTTTGGACGATATTTATCAACCCACAGGGACATATTTGCTGGGATATATGGTGGTCTGTTGTTTCTATTTACTTTAATTCATCATGAAGTTCAAAATTTTTCATTATTTCATAATGAATAAACGCGAAACACCAAAAAGTGAGTTACACGTGATAGAGTAATATAGAAGTATATGATGACGTACGGATCAAAAACCGTAATAAACAATTATAAATGAATTATCAAGTAGTATCAGAACTTATTTATTATTAACGAAAAGTATAATGACATCTTTCTTTTATATACGCCCACACACCTCATACTGTTTGAACGTGAAATCCCAGCATTATTTATTTTTCAGATCAAATAGGAGCATGTTGAAATGTTATTACTGTTATCTGTCTGGTAATTAGGTAGGGTTGTATATATAATAGCTATTTAGAGGTGACTTCCTGAGTTACTATTGCTTCTACAGAGATCCAGAGCTCATTATGGAACGCAGAAAAACTTTCAACAACACAACGACCACCGCGTCAAGCTCCACAAGTAGCATCAAAGGTCTTCAGCTTTTCATTGCTGATCTGAGGTCTGCCCATCAGTCTGATGAACAAGAGAAGAGAATTCAATCAGAAATTGTCAAGATAAAGCAACATTTTAGCTCGATTTCAAACAAACAAGGGTCTAGTTTGGCTAGATCAAATACCACTGTCAATCGATTGACACATGACAAGTTAGGTGGTTACCAAAGAAAAAAATATATTGCGAAGTTAGCTTATATTTACATTACATCGAATACCACAAAACTTAATGAGATTATGTTTGGCTTGGATGAAACCGTCAATCTTTTGAAGTCCAACTCGTTCTCTGAAAAATTCATTGGATACATGACTTTGGAACTATTATACGAACACAAAGCCGTGATTGATAAAGTCAATGATGCAGTAATGACACAGTTAGCTAAGGATCTTTCTGGGAATAACGATAATTTTATAGGTCTAGCGTTAAACTTCATTGGTGTCACCGGTAAGCTTGCGCCTCAGATGGCATTTAACCAGGATTTGGTTTCTGAGGTTTTCCAAATCCTTAGATCTCCAACATCTTCACAATATTTGAAGAAAAAGTCGGTAGCAGCATTTTTAACATTATTAAAGTCAAATATATTGATTTTGACCGATGATATTCAACGTAAACAGATGTGGATCCAAAGAATTTTAAGTCTGTTGGATGATTCGAATAATTATAGATTGACATTATCTGCATTACCATTAGTCGAATTTATAACAAGGAACATAGACCCAACATATTGTATAAGATTGGTTCCGCAGTTAACTGAAATACTTTATAACTGTGTAGTTGTGGGGACTGCACCTGCTACTGCCAACCAATTTCCAAGGGAGTATAAATTTGCCAATATGCCAAATCCTTGGTTAATCACAAAGGTCGTATCTTTGTTGAATGCACTTATAATCTCTTCGAACGATGATTCTCGAGACTTTCAATCACCTATTCAAAGCTCATTATTAGAGGCAAACAATATAGATCCTGAAACATTAGGGAAGCTAAGACTTTGTGTTATGTCTGCAATTGAATTGGGCACAAGAAAATCTAACGACCCAATGGAAAAAATTGTGCAAAATACTGTCTTGTTTTCATTGATTAATTTTGCATCGAAGCTAGACCCATCTAAGGAAGCTATAACTAATTCTGTAACAGCATTATGCTCTTTATTGAGTTCAAATGATATCAATGTCAGATATCTTACCTTAGATTCCTTAATTAAATTATGCTCATTTAGCGGCAGAACCGCTATTGATGCAGTTCGTTTTCAGAATTTAGACTTGATTTTTCATCTCTTGAATAATGAAAGAGATCCATCCATAGTTAGAAAAGTAGTTGATTTATTGTACACTTTCACAGATTCTGAAAACATTAAAGTTATTGCTGATCACCTATTGGACTATATTCTAACCTCAAGAAACTTAGCTGATCATAACTTGAAATCAGATATTGCTGTGAAAGTTGCCATACTAACTGAAAAATATGCAACAGATTCCAATTGGTTTGTTATTATTTCCTTAAAGATTCTGGCTTTAACGTTGAATACTTCCTTAAATGATGAGGAAATATGGCAAAGACTATGTCAAATTGTTGTTAATAATCCACAGTTGCACAAAATATCATGTGAACAATTAGTTGATTACATGAATGATGGACAAGTATCCGAATTAATTGTTAAGACAGCTGCATTTTTATTAGGTGAATATGCCAACCAAATACCAGAAAAGATTTCTATACCTGATTTATTTAACCTTTTCACCGATAAATATTTTGCTGTGACTAATTTAACAAAGGCCATGATCTTAAGCACTATGGTTAAGCTTTATAAATTCATGCCAGAAATTGGTTCGAATGTAATCAAATTTTTTCAATTGGAACTGAACTCTTTAGATATCGAATTACAGACAAGATCATATGAATATTTGAAGATTATTCAAATTACCAAGATGGACGGTAATTTGAATTTGTTGCAGGTACTATTTGATCCAATTCCACCATTCAACAGTAAATCAAATCCACTATTGAAAAGGTTAGGAAGTTTGCCATCAACTTCATCTGTTCTCCCACCTACCTCTGCTGGCACTAACAATTCAACTTCAATACCAACTGGTAACAGTGATTCACAAAACACCATGTTTGATAGTAATAGAGGTGATTCACAAGCCATGTACAGCACTAACGAGAATAATACAATGAGTTCTCATAGTTTGTCAAAGCTTACTGCTCCATTGCCTCCCCCATCAAGACAGAATCGTTCCCAATCTATTTTGGTCCCTAACCTTTTGAATTCTAATGGTAGTCCGATGGACACGAGATACACTCAACAGACATTGTCTCCAAACTGGAGGGACGGTTTTACAAGAATGCTTCAACACAAACAAGGTGTCCTCTTCACTTCTTCATTAATCAAAATTATATACAGAATTACGGAAGTAGATATCGCCACTTTGCAGGTTTCGTTGACATATATCAATCAAACGGAATGGGACGTTACGGGCCTGTCAACACAGATTGTTCCAGCTCGTACTCAAGATAATCCAGAGTATATTATTCAACATACCGTAACACCATCTAGTGCTACTATCCATCCACATAAAAGATCTGAGCAACATTTCCAGATTGTTATTAGAAAACCGTTTAGTGCTTTGGATAGCCCTATTGTGAACATAAACTTTAGAGTTGGTGGTAGTTCTAATATGTTGAACCTAAAAATGGGTGTTGGTATTACCAACACCTTAAAGAGTAGTTCAAATATCGACTTACCACAATTTGTAGCTCGTTGGAAAACACTGAGCGACGCTATGGATAAAGATGGTGAATATAAATTGGATGGTATTAATATGAAAGGTATTGAATCCATGGAAAGTGGAATATCTTTATTAACACAGAATATGAAGAGAATGGGCTTTGATATAGTAGAACAAACAAACATTCTGAACACAATGTTTGCTGCTGGTATTGTTCACACCAAGAGCGATGGTAATTTTGGATGCCTCGTTAAGGCCAAATATGAGGATAATGGTGTGTTCAGTATCACTTGCAAGACAACCACACCAGGTGTTTTAGCGAAATGTATTGTTGAATGTATCAAATTAGCGCTCATTAAATAGATGTTTTATAACCTAAACAGAACATATCTTTAGCATTTATTACAACATTACATCTGTTCGATAATTTTACCATACATCTTCACACCACACATACACCTGTTGTAATAGAATGGTATTGCGTATTAATAGGTAATTCTAGATCATTTCGCATTAAAGGGTAACTACATTTTAAAGGGTTGAACTATTTCAGGGAACTATAGGGGTCAAGAATGGGGGGTTGATATATAATCTTATCGTCATTGCTACTTACTAGCTCTTACTAAACTAACAGAATCCAGCTCCTTCCCATTAACCATAGATAAAACAAATAATGACTGTCGGAGCGCTGGAAGAGTTAGATCCAAATTTTGTTATTGGGTTTATTTATACTAAAGACAACTTAGCTCATCTTTTAGCAGAACTATCGGTGAGGGGTTTACATGCTTTAACTAGGCCTGGGTCTGATAGAACAATTGTGTATGCGTTTACGAGAATTGAACAAACAGAAGAAGGATTGCAGGATATTTATGAAATTTCTCAAGATTTGGACTTCATAAACTTTATGACACCTTTATATGATCAGAAAACTAGAAAACAACTTGAAGCTCTTGTGAATAAGATTAATAGAAGATACTTTTTCAAACTACCAACAGACAGAGACTTTATTGAATTTTCAGAGCTTACAGGGAATTCTCAAATGTCCCTCTATTTTGCTTATTTGGTTTCTTATACAAGGTCTTTATTATTATTGGGATTAATAGGCGTTGGAATTCGTTTTGGGCCAAAGGTAAAGACATCGGAATTCAATGTAACCTACGGTATTCTCTTATTGGGCTGGATGTTATGGTTTCCAGCGAACTGGATTTATAATTCGAAACCATATTATAAGAATAAACTATTCGATATTCAAGAACTTTCTTTATCAAGGCTTTCAAGTCAGCAAAAGCCAGAAGAGTATAGTTCTCATGCTGTAGTTGTGCTTAAGAAAGTTTTATTTGCACCTATTGTACTCCTATTTTCAGTGGCACTGCTCTCTTTTCAATTTCTTTGTTTTACTGTTGAACTTGAGATAACCAAAAAATATTCCGGTTTTATTCTCACTGTTTTCTTGGTGATACCAACCATTATGATATCTTCATTTGTTCCTATTTTGACATTTGTTTATAACAAGTATTTTGTTGACAAATATGTCACATTTGAAAATGGATCATCCCCTACAATGTCAAAACTAGAAAAGAACTATATTTTGGTATTTTTGATGAATTACGTTCCATTATTAATAACTCTCTTTTTCTATCTCCCATTTGGCTATACCCTGCCTTATGGAAATTTTACATCACGTTGGATTATTTCTTTCTTTAGAAGTACAAGTGAAAATCCCATACACGAAAAACCTTTTATCATTAATCCTAATCGTCACAGAAATCAAATACTATTTTTTACTTTCACAAATCAAGTTGTTTCACTATGTCTCGAAAATATTTTGCCCATATTATTAGAAAAGGTTTCAAAAGTTGTGAAGGGAACTAATAAACCAAATTCTGAAATTTCAGTCATATATTCTAAAGTAAAAAAAGAATTTCCAAAAGAATTAAAGTATTGGAATATGGTAAAGTCATACGACACTGGAAATTGGGGTGAATTCGACGTAGATGTGAATATGACAAAGTTAGTTATTCAATTTGGTTTTGTTGCCATGTTCTCGGTGATTTGGCCTTTAGCTCCAATAATATATTGTGGTTTCAATTTTTTAAAACTTAAGTTTGATTTATGGAGAGCAATCAAAAAAAATAAACCAAATACACTGCCAAATTCGTTGTTGACTAGAAAGGGAAATATAGTAGAAGCGCTTGATTCATGGGACATCATTTTACAAGTAGTTACGTGGGTTAGTTCGATAATAGAACCAAGCTTAATTATGATGTATTCTACTTGCAACTTACCGGGTATTGGGCTTGATACCGAACTTTCCATAAAATCTTTATGGTACACGTATTCTCCATTAACACATAGTTGGCAGAGAATAATTATATATGCGGTCCTTTTTGAACATCTTTCTGTTATATCCTATTTCTTAATTTGTAAAATTGTGATTGTCCTACATGAAAGGAAAACGATGGGAATCATTCCACATTTTCCTGCACAACTTCCAGAAAAGGTTGATCTTCTTCCAGTTGCGTTAGAGACAAACAAGTTCATGACAGAAAATGAGAAAGAATTTAAAAAAAAACACGTTAAAGGAATACATCATTCTAGGAAGTCATCTGGTAAGGAAAATATTCTAGACTATTCAGCAGACACAAATTCCCAAAAAGGGAAATCGCATTTTCAGAGAAGTAAATCATTTGATAAAATGATGGATAAAGGTGATATTTTATTTGGAGTAACTGCCAAAGAAAGAAGGATATCGAGTTTGGATTCAACTAATCAATCTCTTTTCAGGAATGAGGAAAACAAATTTGGTAACTTGGAAAACCCAACACAAAAGAACCGATTAAATCAAAATCAAGGAACTGAAAACGCTGATATATTCCATGAATCAAAGAGATCGAGTTCATTGATATCTGATTTAGTTCCTTCATTTAAAAATTTTCATATTTTGGATACTAAGAATACACACAAACAGAAGCAGCTATTTCAACAGGAAAATTCAATCCCTAATCATAACAATACAATGTCTCAAGAAGCTAGTTTAGGTTATAAACAAGACTCAGGTGCCCCCTCCCCTATTGAGAATTTTGCTAAACCTAAATCAATTGATAGTCATCAAGATGGACATTTACTACATACTTTGAGAAATGAAAATGTAGTTCATCATCAACGATCTACCAATTCAAAAATAAAATCAAGCACTGAAAAAGGGACCCCAACACCACTGGCAGCGGTTGCCGCTGCTGCTGCTGTCCAAGAAGAAAAGAAGGGGTTTCTAAGCAACATGAATTCGGAATTTGGAAAGGTGGAGAAGGTATACAAGGTGCCAGTAAATACTCTGAAAAATATTACCAATACTGACAGACCATATTCAGATAGTGTTAAAAACCGCGGAAATCGTATGAAAATGTCTGAGCACGAAATGTTGCAAGGTTCTCCTAGCATTAGAAGGAAAAGTTTTATCAAAACACTGAAAGAGAAGCTGTAGCTATCCCTACCTCCAAGTATTTAAGTCTTATATGGTAGCTCTTGCCATGATCCATAATAAGATAAGTTAATATTCTTTGTGAAGTAGTCTTATTTCAACCCGATACTGTCATATTGAATGATTACTGTTTACAATTTTATTAAGTATATAAGATATAATAGAATTATATCCGAATGATAATCTATTTAATTGGTGACTAAGTCGACTCTAGAACGCTTCCATATGTTGTGTAAATATGTGTTATCCTCTTCTTCCAACTTAGTTAGCTGTCCATCTTCCAAATTTGGACAAGTTATTGTGATTTGTGCATGAGTACCATTCCCTCCTCTTGGTTTTACAAATCTACCCGGGTTAATAATAAGGACATTCTTGATCACTCTAGCAAATGGATGCATTTCACTCGGTATAATAATAATATCAGGAGTAAAGTTCCCTACGAATTCAGTTAACCCCAAGTAAGCAACTTCCAAATCGGCACCAGAAATGTGTTTATATATCTTTGAAGTTGAATTCTTACTGTCACTAGATGTAGGATTTGGCATAGTAATCTTTTTAATGGAACCTGGGAAAACTGGATAATAACGGCGCTGCTGTAGCAAATGTTCAGATACTCTATCAAATCTGTTACGCATTGATGTATTACCACCCTTTGTAATTTCTTTCATGTCCTTAAAGATATCTACATTTGAACAGCCGACAAAGGCCTCATTCAATTGGAATGTAGATGGGTTTGTAAAGCATTTGAAGTTTTTTGGCAGTTGTAATGTTTTTCTATCAAATGAATCTTGTGGATATGAAGCATGATTAGATGTCGCGTCTCTAGTTGATGGTATCAGAATCACTTGAGTTGAAGGATTAATTTTCTTCAATATCGGTGTTATTACTTTTGTGAATAATTCATCCAATGTTCTGGGTTGTGTACCCAACCCACTAAATGTTGGAATATTACCATTCATAATCATAGGATTACTAACATCAACAAATGGACCAAACATTATTAAAATATGAGGTTTTATTTTATCATTAACTCTGTCTACAAATCCGGATAAATATGAGAGATCAAAGTCGTTTTCTGGAATATATGGACCACTGGTCACTATAACCTTTGATGATTGATTTTGCAAATATGAACTGTATTCTCCGATTTCGGTTGAAGTAGAAACTGGTGAATCCGGATATGGCAGCTCTAAAACCTCGTTGACCAGGAAGTAGTCCCCATTGGCATTCTTACCCTTGAAAGCTATAATTTGGCCACAGAATAAGGATATTTCATTAATATTTGAAAGATTTAGATTTACTCTCCTTCCAATGCCATTGAGTCTTGATGTTTCAAGCGATAAGGAGTCTGCATTTAAAAACCCATCTGCTTGAGGTGAATCAGGAACAATTCTCCCAACAGTGTATATATCAGCTTGCGACTGGATTGTTGGATCGCCAAAATCTGTGTCGTTCAGACTGTAATGCTTCTTAATAAGTTTTGTTGCAATTTCGATCTGTTCATCCAATACATCAGAACTATCGATCAAATTTTGTCTCATTGTTCTGAACTTATATTTCGTTGGATCGTAAAAAGGTTGGATTTTAATTTTTGAAGTAGTTTTGCCATCATCATATGTTGTTAGACCTTCAGCAACCTCTATATTTTCTGGATTTAATGAGTCCAAAATTTTACCTGATTCGACAACCTTGGCCCCCTTTGTGGAGAATGGGGTATTTTGATTAGATTCAGTCTCTATAGAAATTGAATTATCGCTGATACCATCATGTGGTAAAGATTCGTTGGCATTGAATTCGAGTTTTAAACTGCTTTTGCTGGTTCCATCCACACCTAATTTTCTCTTTTTATTTAAAATGGGAGTCTTTGGCATACTAAGGCCAAACAACGATGAGCTAGACGCTAGAGATTTAACATTTTTTGGTTTCTTTATGGCAGAAGAGGGGTTACTGTTGGTCGTATTGGAGGATGAAATACTACCAACCGACGTGTTGGCAAGCTTTTCCATCTGTGCTTGAATAAAATGCTTAAATTGGTCAAGGTTTTTCAATGACATATCAGATTGAGGAACATGTTTTGAGTATGAGAACTGTTCCCACTTGATAAATAAGTCTTCAATGGACAATGCATGAAGTTTGGCTAAGCTTTCCAATAACGAGATAGTTTCAGGTGCACTAGCTTCTTGCCCAAATTTAGTGATAATCTCACTTTCGTTTTCACTTTTAATATCAGACATTTCTGAATAATTGGTAGTGCAGGTTGTAGTGTGGTGATTGATACAAAGATGTTTTTGAATACACTGGCTAATCTTTCAAAGTGAATATTTTAGAAGTTGAATATGCAAAACTATTTTACGCGACGCACTAGAATTTTTTTCTCGCGTTGCAATTCTAAAATAAATGACTGACTACTTTTAGTTATGGACAGTATGTGAGGTGTTTATACATATATAAATGTGTTTATCTAGAAATAGCCATTATCTTGATTAGCCTGTATGTTTTCTCATTTAAGCAAGCAAACATTTGATTTGTCTCGCTTCCGCTCAACTGCTCACTTTTCTTCACAAGTTTATAAATTTCTACCAAAACCATCACACTATTATACCTCCAGTCTGTATTGTGTTTGGTCGCGAAGAAAGACATTGTCTGGATAATTTCAGACAATTGAAATTTCTTGAACTGCTGTGACCCTGATTTTAGTGTTCCAGCAATCGTTCCCATTAGAAAAGAATCTTTCAGCGCAGTTCTTTTTTTCTTGAGTTTAGAAATATTTGTAAAATCTTTTGTCGAGTCATCGTTAAGCATGTCTTCCTCAGTATCCTCTTCATCATCTTCTGGTAGTTGAGAAACGAGGGTACTTAAAATGCCAGTTATAAGCTTAGAAGTAAAATAATTTAGGTTGATCAAAGTTGATGTAGTTTCACTTATCAGAATAAAAATTTCATTGTTGAAATCTGATAATTTGTCAATCATGTAAATAAATTGATTCCAAACTCCAAAAAGAGTATTTGTGATTGATGATTTAATGGAATTATCGTTCAATTTGTTTACAACTAATAAACATTGAATCAGGATTATGGACTTTCTAGTCATAGTCGTGGGTATTAAAGAAGATTGGTCGGTTGACTGTAAGAGCATCAAACTTAATTTTAACAATTCATCATAACCATTTTCGTATTCCAACCACAATATTAGCTGCTTGTTTTCCCTAGAGAATGTGATCAAAGGTTCGATCAAATAGTTTAAATGTTTTATTGTAAACGTCCCACTTTTGATTCTATTAATACCCTTCAACATGTGCTTAAAATCATAATCAAACTTATCATCTACATTAGTAGGGTTTATCGATGATAACATTTTAGAAATTTCATAATGTGTCATTGAACCGCTGGTAAACTCATTCAATATGCTGAATGAGTAAATTTCACTACTATGCGGTAATTTAATATCATTTTCCTTCTTTATTTCCACTTGTTGTGTAATTGAAGGTCCCAAGACCCTGTCAGTGTCCAATTTTTGAACATCCTTCTTCTCGATAGTATTACTGATTTCCATGTCCAGGTTTTTAAAGCCGTATTTCGAATTTTCATCATTGATAACTTCAGGGAAAGTTTCTTTTAGTGTTGAAGTGTGTTCATCTGTCGATTTGACATTAAGATCCAATTTTGGTACTACATTATTGGTTGTTGAAGTAGTTTTAGTCTTTTCTGTAGCTTTATCGGAGATCGAACCAGCATTAAAAATAGCAGTGAGGTTAATATCATTTTCAGCCTCTCTTGATGTTTCTTCTTTTTTCGGAAGTTCATTCTTTGGTTCTTCTTGTTTTTGCTCCTGATAGATACTTACGATCTTAGTCATTTCATACATTCTTTGATCGGATGTCTCATCAGCTTGTGTATCTAAGTTTGTGTGTACCACACTGTTCCCACTAGTAGATCTGTTTTGATTGAATGGGTTAACCATTGTCATCTCCATGTATCTCTTAACGGCTACGTCATCGTCTGCAATATCATCGTCACTGTCTGTGGGAGTGGCAGTATTTAAAATAACGTCGTTTAATTGAAAATTCATGTCACGTAGTTGCAGTTCATGTGCTATTTTCAGTTTAATTGAAATAAAATGAAGAGTTTTCAGTGCACCAATAAAAGTCTGTTTATTGAAAGTGTAAATGTTGAACAGTAGATCAAAGTATAACTTATTATCAAATTCATTGCCGTCAATCTTAAATAGACTGTTTAGAAGTTTTTCCAATGAGTCTTCTGTGATTGAAATTGTGGTGCTTCGGGTGGTTGTGAAAAGATTCAATATTAGGTTCATTGTAAAGTTGAATATTTTAGACCTATATTTCATGTAGTAAATCGTTACCTCCTGATTGTGTGTGGATGATGTTAAATCATTTAATAGTTTAATGATGTTGTCCTCTATTAGCTTCGTTGTGGCATTGGAGTTTGTTAGCAAATTTGAAATCTGTAAAAGATCGTTGTCGTTCATATCATTAATGGCAAATAATTCTATTATATAATTCAAAGGCATTGATTTAATGAACACTGGAATTGATAACATGGAATTGAAGTCTAAGGGATGTTTTATAATCGTCTTTCTTAATTGGCTCATTACAGGTGTAAAATCTATATCCTCATTTTTCCTTAACAACAAATAATTCTGCAACGACTGTAAAGATTCCTTATAATTCAAATTATCCTTTAAGGATTCATAGACCTTCAACAATCTGGGTGAGCCTACTTCCTTATTCATTTCCGTGGTCGGAATCTCCATATACTTACTTATCAGGGATGTGGATGATGTGTTGGTTAGCTCATCGGTAAGATCAAATTGATTGATATTATCGTTATCCATTTTACTCGTCTTGGTCAATGTAGGGGCACTGACTTTTCTCTTTACCACTGTCTTTTCATTTGTCTTGAATCGTTTCAACTCTTTATTACCCTTTTCATCACTAGCATGTCTCATTAAGAATTCACTTGTGGATCTGTTATTATATAGACCACTAGTCTTCTTTGTTGACACTGACGAGGCATGGGTAGGTTGCGCGTAACTTGGGAATTTTCTAGTCTGTACAAGGTTGTTGTTAGCGAAATGACTGTTCAATAATGATGACCTTCTTGAATTATTAGTTGAAGAAGAATTTGAAAAATTATTCTGGTATTGTTTTTCATAATTTATGTGTAAGTGCGAAGGGATAGCTAACTCGATAGCCTTTTTCAATTGATTGGAGAATGAATTATTTAATAATTGTTTTGCATTGATTTGGTATGCTTTATAATAATACCAAAATGTAGTTCTCATTGATTCTCTTACAATTGTCTGTGCATCTGATATACCTTTCTTTAGCCATTCCTCTATGTAGATCAGATTATTTTCTAATTTGTCGGTTGAGTTAAATTTTATAATAAATATTTTTAATAAAGTAGCAGATGCATGTCTGGGGATAATTGTCTTTTCATTAATCAATAGAAAACAATTTTGAAACAATTTATTATGAAAATTTATATTAATGAACATTACGAGGAGGACATGGAATGCCATTTGAGATGAAATCTTTTTTGTAGATGACAATAAAGTTTTGAGAATGTGGAACAAATGATCCAATATTCCTAGAGTCGAATCATCGGATAATAACTGTATAATTTCTTTGATTAATTGGCATGTATTGAGAGATAAAGTCGTCCTTAGGGACAATGCTGCCTTCGATATGCAATCTATGAAATTGATATTTTTCAATGTGGAGACAAATTCCACTTTATCGTTTATAATAAGCTCTCTATTCATTAGTATTCTCTTTCTAATGGTAATGATATTAGCCTGTCTTGCTTTCCAATTTTGTTCGGTCTCCTTTAATGTTTGAAATGGTGTTAAGAGATCTAATAAATCATTTGACAATTGAGACAATGAGGTGTATATCGTTGATGTATTGTTTTCATTAAGATTAATTGTAGATAATTGTGGTGGTTTAAATTCCTCAAGAATAGATTGAAATTCCTTATTGATGTCAAAGACATTAGTTATTATGGCTTCGTTTGTATCATTCTCTGGCTCTTGTTGCGATGTTGTAGGTTCCTTATTGAGAAACTCTCGTACTGATGCGTTGGTCAAGGTATTGATGAAGTTTTCAAATACTGTTGGGTTTAACCGTTTCTTAAAGATATCATTAATTAACTCACATGCGGTTTGTGTATCTTGTTTATTGAAATGATGCGATATAATATTGTTCAATAAGCCTGTAAAAGATGGTAAAAAAATCTGGAGTACTAAACTTGGGTCACCGCTTTCATCCTTGTTCCTCTTCACATTGTACAATTCATTTATAACCAATAGAACTATCTTGAGTCTCATCAAGTCAATATCTTTAGACAGTAATACTTGTAGGGAATCCTCAAGAAACAAAGGAGCCGTCAAATATATCGTTTCAAAATCCTTCACAGTTAATAACCAAAATTTCTTATCATTTGATGGTACAGTGCTCTGTAAATCTATCAATTGTGTTGTAATCCTCTCTATCATTGTCTTATTGAGAAGTTCGGGTGACTGTACAGTGATTCTCTTTATCAGGTAACACAATGTTGAATGTGACACTAAGAGTAAATCAACATTGGAGGTATATTTGGTCATAACCAACAGGAGGGCATCAATATACACTTGAACAAATGCTGTATTTATAAATTCCTTCTTGATATGACCTTTAAATTTAGTAAGTATAGATATCTTTTCATTGATCTGTATACTATCATCGCTAATAATGTTGAAAAGCGAGGCAAATTGCTCTGTATCTACTGACTCTGTGTCTATAGAGTGTGCGGTGGGGTCTTGTGCTGACATATAATTGGTCAGGAAGGTTCACTCCTTTGCTATTCTTGAATTATTGCAGAGGTGATGTTGTTGTTCTAGTGTGGTATTTTCGTGTTTGCGCACAATTTTCTTCGCGAATATATTAATTAGTTAGTTGTAAATGAGAATATGGAAAGTATTGCATATGAGAGTAAATTAAATGAGAAAAGTGTATATAACTTTGCAAAATGGGCTAATTATATTTGCATAGTTCTCAGAATCTTTTACAGTTTTCATGAATGTCATTTTGTCGTAGTATTTATAACTTTATATGATTAATATAGTACAGATAGTGGGTATGAGTTAATTATGCTTGGATGTCGTTACCCTTTTGAGCATCGGTATGTAAGTTTATAGGTTCTTGTAACAAGTGACCCATTCTTTCAATTTTGGTTCTCAAGTATCCTTCTATTTCCTTTGAGTCGATCCCCTTGGAATCGTCTGTCCAGTGGATAGGAACCATAGGCACTCTTTCGACACAATGCAAGTGAGGTTTGTATTCTACTTGCTTGATCTTGTCTGGGTTGTTAGTCAACAATCTCACGTTCTTGATCCCCAGATCCATTAAAATGCTCTTCCCGAGAGAGAAGTCTCTTGCATCAACAGGGTGGTTCAACATAACATTGGCTTGGACTGTGTCAGCACCTAGATCTTGTAAGTTATAAGCCTTTAATTTCTCACCTAAACCAATACCTCTACCCTCTTGTCTCAAGTAGACAATGACACCATGGCCATTACCACCTTGGATACCAGTCTCCTTTTCGTGGTCACAGGCGATTAACTTCCCAGCTCTATCAAATTGTTCACCACAGTCACAACGAGCACTCCAAGCGTTCTCACCAGTGTAGCATTCACTGTGAATTCTAACTAGAGTGTCATTGTCCTCGTCCCAAGTGGTTCTACGTTCAGCTAATAAAGCTCCGGTCTTATCGCCAAAGTCCAATTTCAACCCCAGTCTGTCATCCTCGTCAGCAACGGTTCTCCCAGGATATAACTTCCCGACATAAGCACCCCTAATCATTCTATCACTTTGGGATTCGCCCTTTCTGTATTGGAACAAAGATCTAGATCTAATATCCTCGCCAAACACAATGGCCAGGTGTTCCTTGTTGTCCCTGTCGTTAGCATATAAATGAAGGAAGATATCCGGGCCCTGAGTAGTTGGAATACGGGCTCTAGCAATACATTGCACAAGTGGAAGTTCAGCGGTCATTGTAATTTGTGTATTTATTTGTTGGTTGGCTAATTATGAATCTGTCCATTTCTTCTTTACAATAATCACCGCTTTATATACAAAACTTGTAACTGTATTACTAATCGCCCCTGACAAATCAACCCGAGCAAAAAAAAAACACCGTGCTTTGTAATTCTTACTAAAGTGAAAACTGTTTCAATTCAATAACTTCACCAATTCAACAAGCCAAGCCATGTCCACCGAATCAACCAACTTCACGTTACGTGCCCTGCTTTCCCTCGATGAGGCATCCAAGGTTATTGGTGCCAAGGGGCTCACCATCACTTCCATCAGAGAAAATAACAACGTCAAAATCGGCATCTCCAAAGCTGTGCCAGGTTGCTCAGATAGAATCCTTACTTGTTCCGGGTCTACTGTTGCTGTCTGTAATGCTCTAGGTGATGTAGTTGGTGTGTTAGCTGGCGACGAACGTAAGAAGTACCATTTCCCATTCTTGAATCATATCTTACCGGCACCATCGGCCGAAGAGATTAAGAATGAGGAGTTGTTGAGTAAAATTGGTTATCTAAGGTTAATAGTGTTGAATCACGAATTGAGTAGTATTATTGGTAAAGGTGGGTTTAGAATTAAAGGGCTCATTGAGAAGCACGGCGTGAAGATTGTTGCTTCAAAGGATTTTTTGCCAGATTCAAATGAGAGAATCCTGGAAATACAGGGGTTTGAGGCTAGTGTGGCCAATACATTATTGGATATCTGTGATATTTTGACGACTGAGGCTAAGGCTTTTGCTGATGCTAATGGTAATGTCGCTGGAGTTTCTGGTCCAGAAGATATATTACCTGAAACTGAGGAAAAGAGATACTTCCCACATTTGAAAAACTATGATGAAGAGAGTAGATATCCAATTAGTGAGGTTAAGACTACAGTGATTATTCCAGAGAGTTATGTTGGTGCAATGGTCGGTAAGAAGGCCAATAGAATTATCAACCTAAGAAAATTTACGAAGACAAGAATTGTAGTCAGTAATAATGAGACTTCAACCTCAGGAGCGGATGGTGCATATTCGGTTTTTACAATTACAGGTAGCTCAGCAAAGAACGTCAATTTGGCAGAGTCGATGCTTTTGAAGAACCTGGAGACTGAAATTCAAAGACGGCAAGCAAGGTTAAATGATGAACAATCAGAAAAACATAAGAGTATCATAAATAACGGTGATGACGAAGATTGCAACAACAACAACAACAATAATAATAATAACGATCATTCAGCCGTCGAAGTTAACGACACGGCAGACGAAGGCACGATTGAATAATCAACCCAATTGCCCTAGACCCTTTCATTGTTTTATATATATATATTATCCGTTGTAACTGTGTATTTTTATTCTTTCTATGTTTTGTCTATTATTAGTTAACCTCATGTACAATACTTTCCAAGCCTTACTACTGAGCTATTGTGGTAAATGTTATATGACCAAACATATGTATCTATTCATCTTTCGCTTAAAATGAAATTCTTGCCTGGCGAGACAAATAAGTATAAAAATTGTACATAAATGATAAACATATAAACATAAACATAACAATAGAGACACACCATAAACTTTGCTTTATGGATGAATGACCAACATACCGACCAGAATGATCAAGCCAATGGCATTGGCCCCCATACAAGCATATTTAATACATTAAGGCCTCATTCACCAAATACAAAGACACATCTCATCAGTGATTTAGGTGTCTCTAAGAAACTTGGAAATTCGGTACTTAATGAGTTGGATACAAGAGCTAGTGAGAAATTTGAACAAATGAGGGACACCCCCTTGTCTGATCCTTCGCCATCTATCGGTCAACAACAAGATTCCTTCGGTAACTTCTTTAACATTGCTCATGATTCACAATTTAAGATGATGGATTCATTGGAGAACCATTACTCTGTTCAACAAGAACCCACCAATTTGGAACTTCTACGTACTCCTCAGAAAAAGGTATCTGATGAGATATTGGAATCGGAGAGTGTGAAGAGGCAGAAATTTCAACCATTGACACCCCAAATCACAGATATCACACGAAGGATACGTAGATTACGATTGAGAAATTCTTTGGTGAGTAATACAAACAAGAATCCAACAACGACACATATCAAGGCACAGACACTATCAAAACAAAAACCAATGGAACCCCCCAGATTCCTGCGACCCACCATCAATTCATTGAACAAATCCAAGAATTTAAACACTAGCATACATTCAAATTTGCACAACAATACCACTACTAGGCAACCGCAGCCACGCCCAATGCATAAACCCACATACGTGTCTACCCAACAACGATCAATCTCATCACCTACTAGTACAACTTCTTCATCATCCAAACAGGGTTCCGTATTTGATAGATTATATAAGCAGACAACGATATCTCGTTCGATCTCGATGAACAATGTCACACCTACTGGCTCACAACAACAACAACGCAGCTCAAGAAGTTCGTCAATCTCTAGGTCTACATCAATGAATACGATTCCATCTCCTGAAAAATCCAAGATCCAATTCAGTAGGAGTAGGACTAGTGGATCTCTAGCGTCGAATCTCCAGACACAATCCAATGGCACTGTCACAATACAAAAGAGACCCGTTTGGAGGTAAAATGATGATAAATAATTAGTTAATTAATTAATTAATTAATAGATAATAGATATGCATATAAGGCCTAGAGGCTATCGTTGATACATTTTCTGTTGTTCATTGATGACTTTCTGAAGATCCTCGTTTGTCCTAAAATCCTGTCTCCAATTACAAATACTGCAACGTAACTGTTTTCCCCAATAAACGGGAACCAAAGGTATAAACCACACTGAAAAGAATTCTTTCCTCTTTATGGGCTCCACACTATAATTATGACAATGTGGGCAATATAATGGGGAATGGGGAGGAGCCTTTGTATAATCTGAATCAAAATGTTGTAAACCACAGACCAATGGAATAAATAAAAACATTCTTTATATCTTTATATAATTTTATGGTTCCCCCACGTATCATCTGTTTAATCATATATACTAAATTCATCATGACTACAAAATAGTCCCTTTCTTCCCCCAGACTCTACCCATCGAATGTCTCACCGCTCATATCACGCCCGACGGATAATGCTGACCGTATCCGGGTAAGACCCTACTCCATTATCGTTTCTCAGATCTTGCTTAAAGTTGGAAAACTCCGATCCAGGCGAAGCACGCATTACGGCTGTCCTCCTATTGCCCCGAAAGAAGCAAACTCTGTCCCAAAGGGGTGTGGGCCAAGACGAACATGGTGACCAAAAATGCCTCTCGTTGCCCAAAGCGGAAACGCACATCTGCCCACCTGTCATCTGCGAGGTACCACTGGTCTTTTTATCTGTGCTCAGAATAGCACGCAGAACAACAAATGACACCCCCCAGCGGATTGTCGCAGTTTATCACAGTAGCCGAACGCTAACAACGCTACGCTACTCTCTAAGGATCGCACATGTAAACGCAGATATTCCATCGGGAAACTCGGTACGAAGAATGGGAACTGTTTCCTGGTCATTTCTGAAGAACAAAAGGCAAAAGCCCGGTGAGAGAAACGTAGTTAGTTTTCCCTTTTATAACACATACGGCTTGGGGTATTTTCTTTGTATGTTTCTCTCAGGCAAAAAGTAGAGTCAGTACAGTTTTCCTTTATCCAACACTCCCGGGAAAAACTAAAACGGTAGAAATGAAAAAGGTTTTGTGATTTGAGTAATTTGCGTGATATATGTTTTAACAAGATGTAGTTATTCGCCCTACGGAATCATACTATTCATTTGTGTGTTTTTTCACTAATATTAATCTTGCATATTCATCCCTCTAAATTTAACAAAAAAAAAAAAAAAAAAAAGTTCACCAGATTCAACCAGTACGGGCTTCATGCAGCGTGTGTACCTCGAATCACTTTGCTTGACATTTTTCATGCATGAACAAACACATGGAAAAAAAAAAAATTTTTTTTTACCTCGAACTCGGGCTTTCCCACCACGGACATTTCTGAAGTAGCGTGACTCCTCGATTCAGAAGGGGTCCCCTACGGCTATTTCTTTGAAGCTTTTCATTATTCTTGGTTTCGATTAAGAACAAATAAGGTAAAATTGTTTAGAAGATTCTAATGAAGAGCCCACTAACGGACGGGCTTCCTCTATGCAAAATATTTACAGTTAGGACACTGTTTATCTATACCTTCTTCAGTGCCTTTTCAGGTCTCTATTTGGTCTTTTTTTATCTAACCAAAAAAAAAAAAAATTAAACTTTACTCTGGTTTCCCAATTGTCATACGTGATTATCTTTGTTAATTATACAACTAGGTTTTATCACAATTGTTTCAGTTCACCTTATCACTCGTGTATATATATATATATATATATATATATATATAGGGTCTTCTTTCAACGTAAATAAGTAGGTTCTTCTGATTCATTTTCTTTACTGATCAAGAACATCTTTTATCTTCTCATTCACATAATTTTTTTTATCTAATCATCCAATCTCCACCCTATCTACATTCCTATCCGATACTAAACCACTGGTTACTGGCTAAGTTAAGGAAGAGAGAAAAAAAATTATATATTGAAATAAAATACAGCATACTATTTATTCATTGATTGTTCTATAACTCACTAACTTACTCAAGCACAAAACATCAAATACTTTAAAACAAATCTATTTAAGCATGCCCTTCCAAAACTTAGAAGATTTTAACTTATTAGATAACGATCAAGTCATTAACGGTGCACTAGATTTCAATTTCAATAATATAAATTTGAATAACACAAGTAGTGCATTGGATCATACCATGGAATTTAATGATAACTTAATGATGAATAACATTAATTTTACCTTATTGGAAGACCCACTCATTCCCCTAAATCAAGCTTTATATAACAACGATTATGAACTAGGTATCAAAACCGGTATCTCTACAGATTCAATCCTAGCAACAACTACAACATTAGAACAAGACCAAATCTCTGCAGCCTCTTCAACAACTGCTGAATCCAATATCAATTCTATGAGATCCGATTCCTCATTCTCCTCCACAAGCTCCTTAGCATCTATGGTTAATAGTAACAATGCATCTCCAATATCTGAAGTTGACATCACTTCATCCAACGCAGTAGATTCCGTAGTTATGGCATCTTCCAAATCATCAATTTCATCAAACTTAGTAGCCCCTGCTTCAATCTTCCGTGATGACTCAATCCCAAGCACAAAAGTAAAAATCGAATTCCAACAAAGATTCAATAGTAACGATTTTTTAACTCCTGTATCATCAGTTACCATGAACTATGATGATCTTCTCTTTCAAAACAACAACATTTTTCAAAATTATGACACTCAATCCATCACCGCTCCAACTACACCACAACAACCACATACGGAAATCAAAACAACTAAGAAGAGATCCATCTCTATCATCGATTCCACATCTTCCAAGAGGAAACCAAAAAAGATCTCCCATAGCCATACAATCTCTAATGTGTTTAATAACATTAGCTCAAACAAAAAGGTGTCAGATTCCCGTCTCTCAGCTCAGGGTTTAGCTCAGGTTCTACATCTCGATTCTCCGGAAGAGGCATTAGAAAGAGAACGTTACATTCTAGATATCTTTCAAAATGATCTACAATATCCATTGGGTTACAAGACTTGGATTCGTGATACAGATAAAGCTGAAAGAGCTGACTTGATAAATAGATTGTACGATAAGGTCAAAGATAGATTTCCAGATTACACACATGACGTCCTTGAGACAATCATTAGAAGAGCCACTTACTACATGATGCAAAGTAGGTTGAGAAGAGAGAGAAGAGCAAAGAGTAAGAAAAATGAATAAAATCAACACCTAATGAAATTTATCAATTTCCACTCCTACAAAACTCCTGCACATCATTAATAACTAATAATAAAAATCCTTTTTTGCATCATCTCATCCTTTAATTCATTTCTTTGTCGCTATATCATATTTTAAAAACACATACAACCGCATATATCGCCGAGATATATTTTTATACCATCCTTTTTTCCTCCACATAAAATACATGTCATTGTACCTTATTAGGATTTGACACATGAGGACTGGTTCCTGTGATTGAATTTTGTGGGGCCATTATATTTATGAAAGAAACGATAGATATATATATATATTTTTAATGTAACAAATGTTCTATTTACTTACTCATTTATGTCACCTTTGAAGTGAGCGGGGGAAATAACGTTGATGAGCTTCTCATCATGCCAGATCCCATGCACAGAATCAAACACACATATTTTGACATATAAATCGTCTTCATCTTAAAGTAATCTAATATACACATTTAATTCAACTAATAAATTGAACAAAGAATTTGTGGAACTGGAATGCAGAGTAATATTATCAAGTCTTGGAACCTTCTATTATATTATTGATATAGCAAAAACAAAATAATTGCTTAGAACTTGGTGAAAGAACCCTTCTTCTTGCTTTTTTTCATCTTCTTGTTCTTCTTGTAGTTATGATGTCTAGCATCTCTCCAGCCAGATGTGCTGACCTTAGCGTCAGAGCCGGTCTTCGTAGAAGTGTTTAAGTCATCAATATCCATAACCTCAGCATTTGGATCCTTCTCCTTTAATTCCTTTAATTTTTGTTCAATTAATTCCTTCTTTAACTTTTCAGATATTCTTTGGGTTCTCTCATCAGCTAATGGTTGAAACACAGCCTTACACTTGACAAATTTGGCTTTAATGTGACTCTTTGCACGTAAAGATTTAGCCATTATGATAATATATTTTGTGATAGTTGCAATGACTCTTTATCTTTAGTTTGAGCAAAAAATTAATAGAGACTATCCATTTGTATAAATATATTAAGTAGTGCATCTCTCTATCTCATCGAGGAAAATTTTTTCACTTGCCGTACAAAATAAGAAACTGAACAAAATATTATCAATATTTGACTGTTCCACCCAGTCATTGTCTTACATCCAAACACCGCATATATTTATTTGTGTATTAAAAATAATGCTAATTTTTTCTTGATTATGGAAGTTTTTCTTTTTCCATCCAAAATGGTCATTTTCACAGTTTGGAAAATTCAAACAAAGCAACTTTTCCACGATGCATGTGTCACCCGCACTTTCACCGAATACTATTCACTGAATCCACGAACAAGCGCAACAACGCTTCCCAATTACTATGGTTGCCAACGTAATAGTCTCTTTTTTCCAACTTGTATACCAATTACTTAGTACTTTATAGTGTTATCTCCAATTAATCTTATACATTTTATTACTACTAAACATACCAATAGTGTGTTAAAATAAAAATGGCTAACTTACGTACTCAAAAGAGACTTGCTGCCTCTGTCATCGGTGTTGGTAAAGGTAAGGTTTGGTTAGATCCAAACGAAACCTCTGAAATCGCTGAAGCTAACTCCAGAAATGCTATCAGAAGATTAGTTAAGAACGGTACCATTGTTAAGAAGGCCGTCACTGTTCACTCTAGATCTAGAACTAGAGCTTACTTGGAATCCAAGAGATCTGGTCGTCACACTGGTTACGGTAAGAGAAAGGGTACCTCTGAAGCTCGTTTACCATCTCAAGTTGTCTGGATCAGAAGATTAAGAGTCTTAA
>JAJMCG010000097.1:0-43388 GCA_030572895.1 Jamesozyma jinghongensis
GGTGCAACAGGCGGGCTTAATCCGAATAATAACCGCAGTATCGATGTGATACCAATAATATCATCACTAGCTAGGTCGATGAACGAAGCAGGTCTCTATCTTTACAATCCAGTAGGGAATAATTACACCACTACTAAGATCGGATTATATGCAGACAAATGCCTGGTTCCAAGTACATTTACCAGGGTACGGACAAGTGAGTAACAAATATGTGAGCAGTAATGGGGCTTACGGTATTACAGTCAATGATGAAACATACTGAGATGCATGACATGGCTGACGATTACGACAGCTCTGAGTGGTTGGATAAAGGATTAATAACATCGTTTTGTAGGTACAACAAAGGTTGCTCTGATTTGACAGTACCAAAAGAAATCAACATTATAGAACCGGTGATGATTGACCTGACACACGTTTTCTTTGAAGTCAAGTGGGCCTATCGCTGGATAACCAATGATAATAATCATTACTCAAGACATATTGCAGAAGAAATATTACCATATTCTGCCACCTTTGATAGTATTAGACCTAAATGATTCTTCCACAGGAAGTATATCATCCGTGTGTTATGGTGACAATGACGAATTATAAGCGGTTGAGCTCATACAATTCAAATATTATGACACTATGCAACACAATACATCCATGGAAGCAAATAATTAAAAAAGAAAAAAATAAAAATCTAAGAGATGATCTTGTGGTTCAGAACGATTGACTTTATAGCTAGACGTGTTAGATGTCATTTCAAATAGTTATTAATATACAGGTAAATCTTCTTGCTTTTTTATAATATACAAGTGTAGAATATATGAGAAGTGTGACATTCTAATACTCGATTGTAGTTATTTTCTGCCATTTATATACGTTTCAATTTGGACAGTTAAATATACATCACGGATGAATCGGTAACACTCAGATGATGTTGTACAAGCCTATATAATTATAAGTGAAAATTTTTCCATCAAGTCATTATGGTTTCATTGATAATCTTCCACGTTCTAACACTCTTGCTCTAACTATCGTAAAAAATATTAGATGTTGACGTATTATGGTAAGATCTTTTCTCTTGGATATATTTAAAATTGTTTTTGGATGTTTTCTCACAGAGAGAAACGTATAATATACTCATACATAAAATCAAACGCATGGTCTTTACCTAAATATAGTGAGCTAGAAGCGAATACCAGTGTACTATCGTGATGCGTTTTATAACATCAGAATATGATACATGTTAGACAACTTAACAATATTAATTAGGATACCCATTTTTTTACAACATGCCTGAATACAAAAAGATACTAAAACCATAAATTCGTTAAAACCAAAAAGTGTATACATATACATAACATAAATAAATAAATGAATTAAAAAAAGATATCATAAAAAGTCCATAAAAAGTTCATAAAAAGTCACTATCATCATCACTACCACTTCCACCCAATCCAAATTCAAACTTGACTGGAGCTGTATTTTTCCCCATTATAATAGGAACTTTCCCCATCCTGCTGAAACTGACTAGAGAGCTACTGGAGGCGCTCTTCCTCTTGTCTACTTTGAAGGAACTCTCTCTTGAGATACTACTACGGGAAACTGATATACTACCTCTTGGAGTTGTGTTAAAATTTGAACGAGATTCAGGTGTCTCACTAAAACAACCGTTCATTAAGGATGTGACTGGAGGCTGTGGATCTAAGAAGAATGTTGAATTAGAATGAGTGGGCCATTTGGAAAGTAATGGCTTTGACCGTAAGAGGTGAGTCAATGAGAGGGTACGACGTATTCCATCCGATGAGGAATCTGAGGAAGCTGAGCGGTACATTTCGGTTGCTGCTGTCGTTTGTGTTTGTGTCTGTGAATAATTTAAGTAATTAGAGGAGTTTGTACGTGATGGAGAACGTAATTTGTGTAATGTAGAAAATGATTTGTTACGTGGTGGTGCAAATGATGGTATTAGGCAACTATCACAAGATGAAGTTGTTGAAGAAGCAAAAAATCGTTTAACAAAAGAGTGTTTCATCAATTGTGTTGCGGTACGTCTCTTCTCTAGATCAATTGTGAAACAACATTGAATAAAATTCCAAAACTGTTCATAATCTGGGTCAGTCAACGCTGAGTCATCCACGTAATAATCACATTTTGAGATGCAGTCTAGAGTTTCATCATCTGTTTCACAATCAAAGGGCGTATAACCAAACGCCATGAAATAAGCAAGGACACCGAGAGCCCAGATATCGACCCCAAATCCATAAGGGTTGATCTTCTCTACTTCTTCGTATTTCATCAACTGTATTCCCTTACAAGCGACGATCTCTGGTGAAATATAGGACATTGTTCCCACGTATTCCTTCAACGCGGATCCACTATTGGCGTCAATCTTAGTCGCAAGGCCAAAATCACCTAGGATCAAATCATGTGCACTGAGATCGTATTCTGCTTCTCTATCGTTTGCATCATGTAATCTAAATAGGACGTTCTCCGCCTTTATATCCCTATGGACTACCCTCTGTCCATGTAGGAACTCCAACGCTGATAGTAGGCACGCCGTGTACGGCTTAACTTGTCTCTGCATATCTAGATGAGAATTCGATGTAATTTTCTCATAAAGGTCATCCTTATCACACAGCTGTGTTATGAGTACGATATTGCTTGTTGTCTCGAAGTAATCGAACAACTGTAGGATATGATGATGCCCTGCAAAGACATCGTATTCCTCGGCACGATGAGACTCCAGATCCCTAATCTTACCACTGAGGTTACGTAAAAGGTTAAATTCCCTCTTTATAAGTTGTAATTTCCCGAGAATGAGATGTTTATGGACGAGTTTCATGGCATATAGTTCACGTGTTTGAATATTCATACACTCCTTGACGATAGAGAAGTTTCCGTCACCAAGTTGTGTATTACGTACAACGTATTTGCATTTAAAAATAGTATCGTCTGTGGCTATAAGCGGAGCATTCTTTGTCGACTTGAGGATAGATGTCATTCTTGGGTTCCTGGGGTAAAGATAAAAAGATTTAGATTATGTCAAAATGCGTTCCTTCAAATATATTTGATAAATATCCTGATAACTGATAACCATGGTGTATGGGTGGAAACATATTACCAAATTACTAAGGAAAGAGATCAAAGTTCAGTAGATACCATTGAGTCTATAATGTAGCAGAAAATAGTCCAGAGAGGCGTACCTGCCCCTATATGCGTAGATACTTTTGAAGTCAAAATCAGAGTAAACAAAGGTACAGAAAAGCAGTGCAGATCATGATTGATATCTTTATTAAGTAATGTAGTAAGTAGAATTATATAAAGTAAAATGGAACCTAAATACAGGAGTGGCATAAAATATTACCACAATAAGAGTATCATCGTAGAGTATGATAGATCAGACAATGTAAATTCTCATATTCCTCGAGCCATTTGCTCTATTCTATTTTATTTAATACTTTATCTAATACATAAATCCAATTTTGTTTTTTCAAAGTTACCCGCCTGTAAAGTTTTGCAAAATTTTCATCTGAAAAATTTTCTATTACTTGAAAAATCGATGAGATGAGCTTCATTATACATACAAGTTCATACAAACTCCATCGAAAATGTCCACTCCAACCAAGCGTCCAAGAGAAGAGACAACTCCAGAAGTTGTCCCAGAGACTACTCCGGTCTCTGAGAACTTTGCAGACCTCAACCTATCTGCTCCTACTCTTAAGGCTATCCAAAAGATGGGATTCACTAAGATGACCCCGGTTCAAGCACGCACCATCCCACCACTTATGGCCGGTAGGGATGTGCTTGGTGCTGCGAAGACTGGTTCTGGTAAGACTCTTGCGTTTTTGATTCCTGCCATCGAGATGTTACATTCCTTAAAGTTCAAGCCTAGAAATGGTACAGGTGTCATTGTGATCACTCCAACGAGAGAGTTGGCATTACAGATCTTCGGTGTCGCTAGAGAACTTATGGAGTTCCATTCACAAACCTTCGGAATTGTCATTGGTGGTGCTAATAGAAGACAGGAGGCAGAGAAGTTGATGAAAGGTGTTAATATCTTGATTGCTACTCCAGGTAGATTATTAGATCATTTACAAAACACAAAGGGGTTTGTGTTTAAGAACTTGAAGGCTTTAATTATTGATGAAGCTGATAGAATCCTAGAAATTGGGTTTGAAGATGAAATGAAACAAATTATTAAGATCTTACCGAATGAGGACAGACAATCCATGCTTTTCTCCGCTACACAAACGACAAAGGTTGAGGATTTGGCTAGAATGTCACTAAGAAAGGGACCTTTGTTCATTAACGTTCAAACAGAGAAAGATACTTCCACGGCTGATGGTTTGGAACAAGGTTACGTAGTTTGTGACAGTGATAAGAGATTCCTATTGTTATTCTCTTTCTTAAAGAGAAACCAAAAGAAGAAGGTCATCGTCTTTTTGTCCTCATGTAACTCTGTCAAATATTACGCTGAATTATTAAACTATATTGATTTACCTGTCTTGGAATTACACGGTAAGCAAAAACAACAAAAGAGAACGAACACTTTCTTTGAATTCTGTAATGCAGAGAGAGGTATTCTAGTTTGTACAGATGTCGCCGCTAGAGGGTTAGATATTCCAGCTGTCGATTGGATCGTTCAATTTGACCCTCCTGATGATCCAAGAGATTACATTCATAGAGTCGGTAGAACCGCTAGAGGTACAAAGGGTAAGGGTAAATCCCTGATGTTTTTGACTCCAAACGAGTTAGGTTTCTTAAGATACTTGAAGGCTGCGAAGGTTCCATTGAACGAATACGAATTTCCAACAAATAAGATCGCTAACGTTCAATCACAATTAGAAAAATTAATCAAATCTAATTATTACTTACATCAAACCGCTAAGGATGGTTACAGATCTTATTTACAAGCATACGCTTCTCATTCCTTAAAGACTGTTTACCAAATTGACAAGTTGGATTTAGTCAAGGTCGCAAAGTCGTATGGTTTCTCAATCCCACCAAAGGTTAACATCACCATTGGTGCAAGTGGTAAGACCCAAAACCAAAACAAGAAACGTAAACATACAAGATAATCAGTGTATAACTCATCAAATAATAAAATGTATAATAATAAATATGATAAACTTTATCAGTAAAGAATTACAATATTTCATAAAATATAATATATTATATAATTGTCTGGTAACTTTACATCACGTGATTCATTTATTTACACTTTGCCTTTTGAAATTTTTCACTTTTCGAGAATATATATGAGAAAAATTAACGTTTGTGAATAACGATGACTGATTTATATATTTTACTTACGAAACAGATCGCCAAAAAAAAGTTCAACAGCAGAGCAAATCAGACAATATCATGTCCTTCCAACTATCCTTTGACAGGGTTAAGGACCATTCTCATGCCTTAACTTTGGCTAATAACCTTAAGATCGCTTTAGCTATCGAATTCGCTACCAAGGATTTCAAATTCAAGATCAATGAAGATTCTACCAAACCAGAATTAACCATCGGTGACAACTTATTCTTATTTGATACTAACGCCATCCTAAGATATGCTATGGATGATTTTGAGAATAAGTCCTCTGAAGAAACTGACTTCGCTTTGACTTCTTTACAAGCTGCTTTAAGCAATGAAACTGACTCCAAGGACATCGTTGCAAAGTCTTTAGACACTTATTTAAAGGATGCTTCTCTTCCAATTACGGCCACTAGATTAATTACTTTCTCTAACACTTACGCCTTAGACTCCTCCAAGTTAAAGGAATTCTTCGCTAACAATGAAAAAGTTCAAAAGGCAATCGCTGAAGCTTCCAAGTTCACCCCACGTTCCTCTAACCAATTCAAGAATACTGGTAACATTAACATTGAATCTGGCCTAGCAGTTAACCCAAATCCTGAACAAATTTTACCAAAAGATGGTGAAAGAAATATTATTATTACTTCTGCCTTACCATATGTTAACAACGTCCCACATTTAGGTAACATTGTTGGTTCTGTCTTATCCGCTGATATTTTTGCTCGTTACTGTAAGAGTAGAAACTACAACACTTTATTCATTTGTGGTACTGATGAATACGGTACCGCTACGGAAACCAAGGCTATCGAAGAAAAGGTTACTCCACGTCAATTATGTGACAAATACCATGCTATCCACAAGCAAGTCTATGACTGGTTCCAAATTGGTTTCGATTACTTTGGTAGAACCACCACTGAAAAGCAAACTGAGATTGCTCAAGATATCTTTATGAAGCTTTACGATAACGGTTACTTAGGTGAACAATCTATGAAGCAATTATACTGTCCTGTCCATAACTCTTACTTAGCTGATAGATACGTCGAAGGTGAATGTCCAAAATGTCACTACGATGATGCTAGAGGTGACCAATGTGATAAGTGTGGTAGCTTGTTGGATGCCTTTGAATTAATTAACCCACGTTGTAAGTTAGATAACGCTTCTCCAGTGCCAAAGTTCTCTGATCATATTTTCTTAGCCTTGGACAAATTAGAACCAGAAATTAAGGCTTGGTTCGAAAAGGCCTCTGAGGAAGGTAATTGGTCTAAGAACTCCAAGACTATCACTAACTCCTGGCTGAAGGAAAAATTACACCCACGTTGTATTACCAGAGATTTAGTCTGGGGTACTCCAGTTCCATTAGAAAAGTTCAAGGATAAAGTCCTTTATGTTTGGTTCGATGCCACTATCGGTTACGTTTCTATCACTGCTAACTACACTGATGAATGGAAGCAATGGTGGAAGAACCCAGAAGATGTTAAATTATACCAATTTATGGGTAAAGATAATGTTCCTTTCCATACGGTTGTCTTCCCTGGTACTGAATTAGGTACTAAAGACAATTGGACCATGTTACACCATTTGAACACTACTGAATATTTACAATACGAAGGTGGTAAGTTCTCCAAAAGTAGAGGTGTTGGTGTCTTTGGTAATAACGCCCAAGACTCTGGTGTCCCTCCAAGTGTCTGGAGATACTACTTGGCTTCCATCAGGCCAGAAACTAGCGACTCTCATTTCTCTTGGGATGAGTTTGTTACCAAGAACAACTCTGAGTTATTAGCTAATTTAGGTAACTTCGTTAACAGATTAGTAAAGTTCGTTAATGCTAAGTACAATGGTGTTGTCCCAAAGTTTGACCCAAAGAATATTCCAAACTACGACGCGTTAGTTAAGGACATCAATGAAATCATGGACAACTACATCCAGGAGATGGAAGATGCTCACGAAAGACGTGGTTTAGAACTTGCTATGGCATTAAGTTCTCGTGGTAACGTTTTCTTACAAGACAACAAGTTAGACAACGCCTTATTCTCTCAATTTGCTGAAAAGTCTGATGCTGTCGTCGGTGTTGGTTTGAATATCATTTACGCTGTCGCTTCTTTAATTGCTCCATTCATGCCAGAAACTGCTGAAATTACCTACAGAATGTTGAATGCTCCAGCTCTGAAGATTGATAACAAATTCCACTTAGCAATTTTAGGTGGCCACAACATCAACAAGGCTGAATACTTATTCAAACGTATTGATGAAAAGAAGATCGAAGAGTGGAGAGCTGCCTACGGTGGTCAAAATTAATCGAATTGATTAGTACGTTTAAAGTTCTTTAATTACGATTATATAGAATAGTGTGTAAATTAATAATAATTTTCTATTTACGATATCATTTTCACCTATTTTCTTAATATAGCCTTAACACACCCCATTACACCATTGAATAGCAATATAATATCGCCATCTATTAACTCAGAAACGGAAACATTTCCTTCCTGGATTATATTCTTTTGTAATAAATAGTACCTCATTATTCCACAAAGACAACCAGAGGAGAGAAATGGTGTGACATAAATAGGCTTCTCAGAACTATCTGAATTTTTGCGAAGCACCGCAATATTCGTAATACTACCTTCTGTGATCAAATTTTCGGAGTTGTATAACAGAATTTCACATTTTGTAATATCTTCAGATTTCCTATGTTCCTTAGCTATGATTTTGAGGTTCGTTCTGGCTGCATTGTACTGCTCCCTACAAGTTGTTTTAAATGTGGAAAACGCTGATATTTCAATAGGCTTGTCATTAATGTACAGATCCCATATATCAGTTGGTTCTGTTAACAGCCCATTTAGTATTGTTTCCTTAAAATATTGTTCTCCTCTTGAATGTGTTTCTACTGAAGGCAATGGATGTGCTTCAGCCCGGATTTGGCCATCAACAGTCACGAGTACTCTCATTTTAAGACATGTTTTGTTTTTGATTATATTGAGCAGTTTTTGGCCATTGGATATGTTACTATCCTCTTGTGAAAGAAGCGTTTCAAGCAACAGATTAAATAACGTATTTTGGGTCAACTTTAATTTCCGGTCAAAGTATTGTATTTCAAAGTTGAGCCTTCCTAAATGTTGACGTAGGAGTAGAAACCTTTGCTCTAGAATCTTATATATGATACGCACAGTTTCAGGGGACCAAGAATCAACCTCATTCGTTTCTAGAGTTACCTTTAAATCCATCATTCCTGGCTGTACATCATTTAAAATATTAACAGAACGTTGTACCTTCTTTAGGATTTCATTCTGAGAATTTGAATGTATATCTGGAAACCTATAACCTTCATTAGTACTGTCAAGTAAGTATTGATTGTTGGTGCTCGAAAAAGTTAATTGATTTCCAGATGACTCAATATTTGTAAAACCAGGATCATATCTCAGCGTAGATAATATTTCAAAGTCAGTCTTCATTCTACCCATTATTTAAGCTCTCTTATTAATCTAATTTTTCGCATTCTTTAAAAGACATTATTAATCATATTGTGCGTGTACGCTGAATTGAAAACTTAAAATGCTTCTTCAGATTTCAAAAATTTAATCTAAACACCAAGATACAAAATTAATAAAACGACATTATAAATAGTATATATAAAGGTGCAAAATTGCAATGAGGGTCTTAAAGTACCAAATCTAACTCTTCAATATTCGAAGACTCGTCATTAATAATTGGATAGTAAGGCACTATGGCATCGAGATGCTCAATATATGCGTTGTTGTAAACTTTCCAAAATGCTTTACGAACATTCTTGGAGGAATGGAACAAACCGCCCCAGATGTAGTTCATAAATACACCTGGCCCTATACTATAACTTAACGCCTCTAGACCGTCTAAAATACGTGAAATAACATGAGGGGATGTCTCGAATATATTTGGAATCAAAAGATTTAACAGATGTATAAAGGCATCTTCATTACCTGTACTGCTACAGTGCAAAGCAATATGTTTAATAACAGTAGCAGCTGTTTGACGGTGAACTAGGTCCCTATCCGTCAATGCATCTTCCAACAATGGAGTAATTAGATAAATATAATCTTGTGATAAGTCACCCATGTATTCAAAAATGAATGTCATAGCTTTCAAAATACCGTTTTGAACATTGGTCTCTGGAGTTTTATACTCATTCATTAAAGCAGGCAAAATCGTATATGGACCACATTCCTTGGCCACAATACCGATAGCAACCGCCGTACACACACGTAATTGACGCTCCTGAACCTTTAGATTGTTTAATAATACAACAAGCACATCCTGTGGACCAACCGCCTTAGCGATATATCCAAATGTAGTATTTGCAGCCTTTCTTATACCCTTGTTTGAACTTTTCAACATTTCTAGCAATTCATTGCAGACTCTCATCCATTCCTTAGGAGAAACATAACTTGGGCCACGAATAGCGATATAACCTATCAAAGTTATAGTACTCAGAGCAACCTTTCTGTGTTTATTTCTTAAAATTGGGGTCAAAGATGGAAGTATTTGATTAACCTCTGGTTGAAGCATCTTCAAATCCATTACAGAGATGATCGTTGCCATGACACGAATTATAGAACCCAGAACTTCTGGATACATTTCACCAAGAGATTCGTAAAGAATAATATTCAACTTATTGATCATATCAATTTCATCACAATTTTTCATCACAGGTATCAATATATTACATAAATCAGCAGCGTTTTGACGTACTAGTTTATCTTTATGTTTTAATTGGTTAAGAATGGTACTTATAATTGGAGAGAGGAATGGCTTCATTCTTTTATTTAATGATGTAGCAACTGTACCAAAACCTCTAAAGATCACAGAATCTTCTGTCGTTTGTTCTTGAAAAGCAATTAATAAGGCATCAATTAACCTAGTTTCTAGTCTTTCATCTAAATCTGCTGTACCCAGCCTCTTTACTATTCTATGAACGGCATGAATGGCCATTACTCTGAATGGTTCGGCCTCATCTCTGAGAGGTTTTAAAAGTCTTTCCATTACGTATGCGCACCCCATTTTCTCCGATAGCACAACCGTGGTATAAGTTACAATTTTGTTTAATTGACGGTCTAATGCGATACGCCTAACCCAGAAGTTTTGGAAAAAAGATGGTCCAATTTCTTCTCTCAGGTATTGAGGCGTTATATTTTCAGCAGTACTACACTTTTGTAAAACAAATAGAACTGTCTTTTTCATCTCATCATCTGGAGAATTAAATTCCCTCTTTACTATTCTCATGACTTCTTGTGTATAATAACCGGCATATTCAGGATCCATTAACGGAATAATTGAGCTTAAACATTTCAAAAACGCAGCAAGAACCTTGCCTCTATGAGACTGTATGCCCTTCCATAATGGCTCTAATACTCTGTTGAATGCTTCAATACCATATGGATATGAGTTTTCAGCAAGAACAGCCAATGTGTTTGCAGTGATCATACGAACAGGAATATGTTCATCTTCCAATCCATTACCAATGCATTGTATTAGCTCTCCCAAGTATGGCAAGACTCCTACCCCCAGAAGAACACCAATTTGTTGAACTATTTTAGTTGCAGTATGACGAGCACGCCACGATTTTCGTGAATTACAAGCGGAGTATAAGAATGGTAACACTGGAGTGACAGATACTGTTTTTGCAACGACGGCCATAGCTCTGGATGCAGTATTTCTGATATAATCATCATCATTGTCAATATCTGGTATCAAAGTTTTTATCATTGATTGGTAGCCAGTGGCAGAAGTCAGGTTACTTATGACATCTCTGCCCGTTGCTCTAGCAATTGGGTCTTCTTCAATCAAAAGTGGAGCAACAACAATTAGAATGCCTCTAGCGTACGGGATCAGTAATTCACCCAATTTATACATCATACGGTTCAGAACCTTGATCATAAGATACCTTTCCTGGTCTTCCAGAGTTCTATCCATAAATATCGGAAGCATGCAGTCGAATATCAGTTCTGGGCCAAATTTTGTGGACTTTTCAGTTAATTGCTTCATTGCATGTTTCCTTACGCGAGTATCACCATTCTTTACTTTAAGTAGAAATGACAGAAACGACTTCTTGCTCTTTTCCTTAGTACTTAATGTATCTATGGACCTTTTATCCAATACTAACGCAAAATGTAATCTGTCCGATTTTTTAAAGAACTTCAAATCTTGCGCACCAGGTACATCTGTAGCTTCATTAATTTCATTTGCAACATCAGTAGAATTCTCAGGAATTGTATAACCTTGGACTTCCATTTTGGACTTCTTAACTACCAATTCATTACTCCCATCGATTTGGTCTTCTTGTACCCTCTTTTTATTGCTACCGTTGGCTGCATTATCTAGTCTCCTTTTATGGTATTCATCTTCCTTTTCATATACTGCTCTGCTTTTCATTCTCTCTTGTAAGACATCTTTCGTATTGGTCCCATCTTCATCTGCATTGCCATCAATGACCTCATTCAAAATGGCATTTTTTAAATCTTGTGAGATTGAGTAACTACCACCAATTTGGTACTTCTTGGACTCTTTAGAACTACTAACAAATCTGATAGGGTCGCTCATGTATATATTTGTATTTCGAGGATGGAGTACAATTATTTTGGTATCCTAATACAATATATACTAAGCACAGTTTGACGATGAATTATTATAAATTTTTCCGGAGGGGGGACCACGTTAGAAAAACACTTAACATTCAAATAAATTTAACATACTCAAAAAGAACTGCATTTCATTCAAATAATTAAGAACATAGACGATAAAATATAAAGTCAATGTCCCTAAGCGATATTGTGAGAAACTTGCTTTTTGCGGTGCTGTTGACTTCAAGTTACGTGACTGCTCAGAATGAGACAGCACACGACTCAGAAATCAAAGTTGATACCAACAAAACTGAGCTCGAAATAAATACTCGTACACCCGAGGTTGACATTAATAGTAATATACCTGAAACAAATGTAGATGAAACTATAGAAAATGAGATTGAAAATACTCAACCTAGTACATATATCGATGAAAACCTAGATTATCCATATCAAGAGAACCTCAAACTCACACCATTACCAAGAAACCACTTACTGGCATCCTTTAAGTTTACCATGGATTCTGAAAGTTTTATACCTGGTGTCTCTTCTTTAGGGTTTGATCAATACAGCCACTACACTGTTTTTCCAAAAGCAATCAAACCATTGCTACAGCAAACTAATACTAGACAATTACATTTGAGATTCACTAGAGGTTTCTGGGATACAGAGTTATGGGGGGTTTTACCACATAATGGTTTTAAATCCGGTGGATCTGGTGTTGAATTGTGGGCTGTTGTTGAAGCTAGGTCTAAGGAAAATGCCTTCAAACAGTGGAAAACGTTAGCAAATACTCTCAGCGGGTTATTTTGTGCCTCAATCAATTTCATTGATAATTCGAAAACAACTTATCCAATATATGCATTCCAGCCCGACGAAACTCAGGATGATGGTTTGCCGGTATTTGATGAAACAAATGACTTGTATTTAATTCGTGCAGCATTAGCTAACGAACCAGTTTGCACCGAAAATTTAACCCCATTAATCAAATTGCTACCAAGTAAGGGCAAAACAGGTATTTCTGCATATCTCGATGGCCACAAAGTCTTTGATTCCATATGGCACAGTTTAGCCATCGATATTGTCACAAAGTGTGAAGATCAAGGGAGCCAGTGTCATTTTGAAATGGATGCAACAGTAGACATGGTTGCTCATGTTCCAAGTGTTTTAGAGAGAAATCATCACCCAATCCCAAAACCATTGCCTTATGATGAATTGCGTTGTGATTTATCGAAGCCTTATGACGTCTATCAATGTTTCCCATCCCCAGAAGAGACAGTCATTGAATATTCATTATCTCAGATATTTGGTAAGAACATTACCGGTTCTAATGGCATCTCAAGCAGTCCACCCCGAGTTTGTGTAGATATCACTGACTCCTGGATGGCATCAATTCAAGTTGGCGATGGTCGTTTTGCCACTGACAGTAATTGTTTTGATATTACTGGTAACGAAGCTCATGATATATATATTGAATCAAGTAACAGTAAAAATATTGTTGACATAAAAAAAACACCAATATATGTCAGTAGATCTCTTACTGGTTATAGTCAAGACCGTGGTGGTTTACGTACTGTTTTCAATAACCCAACCACTGAGGCAGTCAAGTTAATTTTCTTTGAATCATTACCGTGGTTTATGAGATTGTACTTATCGTCTCTTACCTTAGTAGTGTACGGTGGTGATCATCAAGATCTAACTTTAGACGATGTAATTGAATCTACCTATTATATTCCTTCAGCTGATTACAGGAGGCCTACACACTTAGAATTTATTATTAACGTCCCACCTAATACTGTATTCGCTTTGTCTTACCAATTCGATAAGGCTCTGTTACATTTTACAGAATATCCCCCTGATGCCAACCATGGTTTTGAAATTGAATCTGCTGTTATCACAGTAGTCAGCCCAACGAAGTATCAATTTAGAACTTCTACGTTACTACTTTATCTATCTACACCTGATTTCAGTATGCCATACAATGTCATTATCATTACTTCAACTATTATGGGTTTGGTATTTGGTATGATGTTCAATATGTTAACAAAGAGATTGATCACCGTTGAAGAAGCTGAAAAGTTGGCTGCACAGACTGGATTGAAGAATAAGTTGCTCTTATTAAAAACTAAGATTGTCTCAAAATTCAGCAAACAAAAAGCCTGAAGATACACGATTAGGTATATATATACCCTTTATACAATATTGAACTAAAAATATAAAACCACATTTAATTAAAATGGATCCTCGTATGGATCTTCTTCATCATAATCATCATCTTTTTCATATTCGTAGACAATTGCACCACCAGTAGAAAAGGATTGGGCCTCCAAGAATGGCAGAGCAACTTGGTCCTTAGCTTCCTTTTGCTTCGCTGAAGTCGATAAGTTAAAGGTAGTCAACCCTTGCAACATATCTGGAGTTTCTACTCCATTTTCATCATCAGATCCATTATCGGTTGCTATGTCATAAGAATGCTTTTTTGTATCAATTTGGAAGTTATATGTTAATGATCTACCAGACCTTCTGCGGTTGGTAAATGTTAGATTAAATCTTGGATTATTCAGTCCCCGAGGGACAAACATCTTATCGACATCAGTTCTTAATTCTTCCTCATCTGTAGATTTAGGCAAAACAGGCTCAATATCCATTAATGTAGTAGCCATAAATTGTAATAGAATCTCAGTGGATGGGTAATTATCCAAACATGTGCTTTCAGTTTCAGGCATATCCTTATGAAATGTTGCGAGCACTGCACAATGAGGGGATGCAATGGATGATATAAACTGACTCAAATGTGATCTATCGATGTAATTCAAAGAATCTATAATTATTAGATTTTTACCTGATGATTTTTTTTGTGGGTCTGGGAGCATGGTTTGAACAGTTTGAGATACTTTCGCTAACCCAACCTTGTTAACATCAATAAAGTGCGTAGCATAGCTAGGTTGGCTAACAGTTTCAAAAGAGATATAATAAATATTTGGATCTCCAGATATATTTAAACTGTGTACAAATTCATTAATGAGATACGCTGAGGTTTGAATCATGCTATCTAGACACAAAATCAAGGAAGATGGTTCAGTAAGATTGAACACTCTTTTCAAAAGAATGGATGGATTATGAGATGAACTAGCCATTATTTTTCTTTATTTCTATGGTGAAATATGCAACGAGCCCAAAAATATGATGATGATAATCTGCTAGGATAATGATATTGAATAGTGTTCAATGAATTGTTAATACCTGCCTTACTCATCACAAGTTTCATGGCATCGCTTAGAAGTGAAAAATCTGGGTGAGCCACTTAGGGTTAAGTAAAAAAGTATACTAAAGCCCTTTGTTTTCAAACCGAAGTGGATAAATATTTTTGTTTATATTTCCAAACCCTAATTTATATTGGTATGAACCCTAAGCAAGAAACTCCTAATTTGCTATCTTAAAGTAAACCCTAAAAATTGAGAAATTGGAATTACTTCATTAGTAAAACAGAGAATGGTAGCTGCTAACTATCGGTAAAGAAAGTCAAGGCCAAAAGAAAGGTTGGTGATCGTTAACCAGTGGAGTTTGCACGCTAACTAAATAAACACCACGGCACAAATAGACTATTTTAAAAAATCAAAAAAGTAATAGTTCACTTTATTTCATCATTATTCAAGCAAAACCTTAATTCAGTTCATTCAATAACTGAGCAACAGATCACTAGTTGCTAGTAATATATTACATCCAAATAACAATAGTGTAATACTAATTTCGATATGACGGTCCCATATGGTCCTGATCCACTTAAAAATCTCAATACAGAAATGAGGCATGGATTCGAAGAACAGTATAAAAGTGAACAATTTCTTCAGGCATTAGCCAATGACTTCATGTTTTACTTTGATGATAAAAGACACAGAACCAATGGTAACCCAACTCCAGAAAAAGAAAAAGCAGAGGATAAAGACCATTATTATCAACCGATATTAGATTGGAAAATTACAAAAGATCGTCAAAAGACAGTAAGTGCAGCATTACTACTGTGTTTAAATTTAGGTGTTGACCCACCAGATGTTACAAAAACACATCCTTGTGCAAGAATGGAGGCATGGGTAGATCCTTTGAACTTTCAAGACTCGAAGAAGGCTATTGAACAGATCGGCAAGAATTTACAATCGCAATACGAAACTTTATCACTTCGAACACGTTATAAGCAGAGTTTAGATCCATCGGTCGAAGATGTCAAACGTTTTTGCAATTCATTAAGAAGAACCTCGAAGGATGATCAAATTTTATTTCATTACAATGGCCATGGTGTCCCTCAACCTACTCCATCAGGAGAAATTTGGGTTTTCAATAGAGGATATACCCAATACATTCCCGTATCCTTGTATGATCTACAAACATGGTTAGGGGCTCCCTGTATATTCGTATATGACTGTAATAGTGCAGGAAATATTGTAACAAACTTCAAAAAATTCGTACAGAAGAGAATTAAAGACGATGAAGAGGGAAATCATGACATGGCAGCCCCATCTCCAACTTCCGCATATAAGGAATGTTTCCAATTAGCATCTTGTAGATCTAATGAATTACTATTGATGAATCCTGAATTACCAGCTGACCTGTTTACTTGTTGTTTAACGTGTCCGATTGAGATCAGTGTTAGAATATTCCTAATGCAATCACCTTTGAAAGATACAAAGTACAAGATCTTTTTTGAAAACTCAAATGTGCATTTAGATTCCAAGAATGCATACAAAGCTAAAATTCCAAAGATAAATATCCCAGGTATGCTTTCTGATAGAAGAACTCCATTAGGTGAATTAAATTGGATTTTTACAGCAATCACAGATACAATTGCATGGACTTCACTACCAAGACCATTATTTAAAAAGCTATTTAGACATGATCTTATGATAGCTGCCTTATTCCGTAACTTTTTATTGGCAAAGAGAATCATGCCATGGTACAATTGTCATCCAATATCTGATCCAGAATTACCTGATAACATAGCAAATCATTCAATGTGGAAATCGTGGGATTTAGCTGTTGACGAAGTGCTCAGTAAAATTGTTAATGATCTTAAAACAGCACCCCCTACATCGGATCTTGAAGCTCAAATGATTCTTCAACAACAACAATCGTTACAACATCAGCAAAGAAGTTTCTCTCAGCAAAACTTGCAGAATGCCCAACACAAGGACAAAACTTCAGAGAGTGTTCAAGCCCCATCTAGATTCGCTGTTGGTAATCTCAGTACAATGTCCTTAGCTAATCACCCTTCTCTAAATTCGAGCAATACAGTAGGTAGTAGAAATAAATCTATCAGCGGGCCGTTGACCACACAGTCCCCTCAACAACAATTCACAGGTTTCTTTGAGCAAAATCTAACAGCTTTTGAGTTATGGCTGAAATATGTTTCAAATGTACGTAATCCGCCAGAACAATTACCAGTCGTTCTGCAAGTTTTATTGTCTCAAGTACATCGTATTCGTGCTCTAGTCTTATTGTCCCGGTTTTTAGATTTGGGTCCATGGGCAGTTTACCTTTCATTGTCGATTGGTATTTTTCCATATGTCTTAAAACTGCTACAAAGCCCGGCCCCAGAGCTGAAGCCAATCCTTGTTTTTATTTGGGCAAGAATAATGTCGATAGATTACAAGAACACACACGCAGAATTAATTAAAGAAAAGGGGTTCATGTATTTTATCAATGTACTGGTACCTGATTTGGGTATGAATCTCCAAACACCCAGCGGATCAACAGGTAATAGTACGCCATTGTTGATGGCAAATTCTCGTAGTGCGACCATGCTTCGTTCACAAGTTTACGACCAACAGCATGCAAATAATAACAGTCAATATCAGTATTACTCTAACGATACAACCGATGAGCAAAAGGCTATGTCCGTGTTTGTCCTAACATCCTTTGTAAGAGACTTTCCATTAGGACAAAAATGTTGCTTTGAATTGGAATTGGTTAAAAAATTGTGTTTCTATATCGAAAATTCAGAAATTCCATTACTCAGACAGTGGTGTATTATTTTGCTTGGTTTATTATATTCACAGAATCCTTTGCATAAATTTATTAGCATGAATATGGGCGTTTTTGATACATTATTGAAGTCTTTAAACGATCCTGTCCCTGAGGTAAGAACCGCAACAGTATTAGCATTGAAATATTTTATTTCTGATGTCAATGATGGTGAAATAATTGTACGGTTACAAAACGAATTTGAACAACAGTTCCAACAGTTGCATTCCCAGTTACAACAAGTTATGAATAACTTTAATCAAAAGCAAAATCAGCAACACTTGGAGCAACAACAGATAAAAATAGAGCAACAATTGAATTTCTGTGGTAGCATGCAACAACAATTAGAGAGTATAGACTTGAAATCTTTAAAATCACTGGAAATCACGAATCTCATAGCTATTTTAGCATTAGTTAATGATGGTTCATCGCTTGTAAGAAAAGAAATTATTATCTATTTCTCACAAATTGTGTACCGTTATACAAATTTCTTCATTGTTGTTGCATTTAATGAATTGACTGAAGACGTGGCACAATTAGACGGTATTGATCCAGATAATGTGAACGACGCAGAAAAGCACGCGGTGAGTTATGGATCCGTATTCAGTACTGTATGGAAATCATTATTGATTCTTGCTGGTGATCCGTATCTAGAAAACAGAAAATTGGCTGAGAAAATTGTAGATTATATTTTATTGGAATTAAGTACACACAAGGAATTAAGTGAGCCTTTTTCGAAATTGGAACAGTATTTTTTTAAAAGGAGTGCAAAGGTGAACACTGGAAGCAAAATGGGTTTTAGTACCAATCCTAGACAAACGAACAAAGCGCAAATCAAATCGTTTCCTCCAAATAAGAAATTTGATAAAGCAGCCAATGATAATGACAGGCAAGGGGAGGCAGATGAATTTAATAGTCGCACTACAACGTTAAGCAGAATCTTCAAGAACCTTAGATTTAGCAGCGAACCTTCTTCTGATCGCGAAGACACCGTTTCAGTATCGAGTATGAATGAAAACAAAGCATTTGGTATATCTTTGTTAAGTGTTTCGCATGGTCTTGCACCAACTCCTCGTACTCCGAGATATGTAGAACAAACAGGAGCCATGCAACTCCCATTTGAAAGTACCTTCTTGGATTATTCTCGTGAGTATTTCCAAGAACCACAGATGAGAAAGCAAGAATCGGAAGAACCAGGTAGTGTTGAGTATAATGAGAGGTTATGGAGAAGAAACAGAAACGAAGCAATTATTCAAGAAACTCAAGCTCAGAAAAAACTATCCTTATATGGTGACTGGTCAAACAAACTGCTTACATTTGATAACAAAACTCAACCAAAAATATTGAGATTTGCCCAATTTGAAAGCCATTTGACAGTTGCGGATGATAGAGACAATATCACAGTATATGATTGGGAAAACAAACAAGTTTTATCGAGATTCTCAAATGGTAATCCATTTGGTACTAAAATTACTGATTTAAAATTTATGAATGAAGATGATATTACATTATTAATGACAGGCTCTTCCGATGGTATTATCAAAATTTACAAGAACGCGTATTCAAATGAAAATGTTGAGACTGTAGCTGCTTGGAGAGGCTTAACAGAAATGTTGCTAACACCAAGATCCAATGGTTTAATTACTGAATGGCAACAAATAAGGGGTTCATTGTTAGCTACAGGTGATGTGAAAGTAATAAGAATCTGGGATGCTCATACAGAAACCGTTGAGGTTGATATTCCAGCAAAAACATCTGCTTTGATAACATCTTTGACATCTGATCAATTAGCTGGTAATGTTTTTGTTGGTGGTTTTTCAGATGGTACCTTAAGAGTCTATGACCGTCGAATGGACGCAAGAAATTCAATGGTCCGCCGTTGGAGAACAAGTAGTAGTGGTAAAGATGTATGGATTAATAGTGTTCATTTACAGAGAGGTGGTTACAGAGAACTGGTTAGTGGCGCTACGAATGGTGTTGTAGAATTATGGGACATAAGATCTCAGGAACCAGTCGAGAAGTTTGTTGACGAAAATTTACAAAATAGCGGGAGCCAACGAAGAATGACAACTATGACAAGTGCGCAAATTCATGAACATGCCCCAATCATTGCTACGAGTACAAAGCAAATCAAAATCTGGACCACATCGGGCGACTTATTAACTAGTTTCAAAAATAATTTTGGTGGCATTGGTAACGGAGTTGCAAGTACTCTAGCAGGTGCTACTGGTATAAGATCAACCCTAGCATATTCTTCAGCACAAGCAAATTCATCTGTTTCTTCCATGGCGTTACACCCTCATAGAATGATGCTTGCAGCTGCAAATTCTCACGATTCTCATATTAATATTTTTAGATGTGAGCCAAGGAAGAGTAACGTTTATTAAAGATCCTGTAGAGGATGGTTTTTTTTTTGTAAATATATATGCATAAGTAATAATTGTAATTTGTACCTCACCTGCATTTTATTTTCTGTCCGAGAGTAAACAGACGTCATTTTCGAAGATGTCTGAAAAAAAAAAAAAAAGATGTCACAAATATCTAGCCCTGGTATACAAAAACAAATACAAATAGAGATATAGAATCATATTTTACTTTTTTATATATCGTATTTCAAAAATTACTTTAAAGTAAATAAATTGATATAAAGGACAATGCCTGGTAAATTCGTCTTTTCAAATAAGAAACCGTTGACGACAAACACTCGTAGGATAAACGTTGAAAGCTGTCCTAATTCATTTTGGAACTCACCTTCTCAAAAAGATATTTCAAGATCAAAGAAAAATACAAAGTTTCAGAGTTCACCTATTACATACCAACAAAACGATGGTTTCAATGAGGACGGTGGACCGAATGCAAATAATACACCTTCCAAACTGCCTGATTATTATACACATTTAAAAGATTATCCAAATAATAGCTTTGAGAGCAGACAACCAACGCTACACAATAGCACAATTAATTATTATAGAACTTCAGAAAGTATGGTGCCTCAATTTAGTAATAGTCCTACATATTCAACGCCACATGGACCCCTTTTAAGCCCAGTGTTTCCCACTTACAATCCTTCATTTAATTACCAGAATCCAATAGCGGCCGACAGAAATGGACATGTTCAGAGGTATCATCACTTTAATGTAACAAGGGAGAGAGAGGATATAGGTGAAGGAAATACATTTCCTTTATGTTTCAATCCAAGGACTGCGAGTAACATGTCACACAAAGAAAAAGTCAATGCGTGGATTGATAATATACCTATCTTTGAAAAGGATAGAGACGTTTGGGAAAGCGAATGTTTTGTTACAGAATATCCAGTTCACTGGGATGAAACTGAGTTTGATCGAAAAGGAGTTGTGTCTGGTTTAAAAATAGGAACTGAGATATCTCTTTTAAGTACTGATGAAATTTTATTTTTGCAGTCCAAGAAAATTGATTCCTTAGTAAGAAAGATATATGACGATGATGATGATGAAGGAAATACTATTGACAAAGATGATAATTCTGAAAATGATTTTGGGAATGTGTATGACGAGGGTATCGTTATTAAAACCAGAGTTATCGAAGAACAAGAATTTTAAAAAAAATTGTATTCTTGCATATATTTGAACACATTTAGAGATGTATCTCTGTCATATTTTTCATAAGCTAGTTATATAAATGTATAGGTTGTTAATAACTGATATCATTTTTTACTCCATTCATTGACTTCCAATTCATCTGTTTTTAAATGATATGATATACTATCTTGTTTTGTGAATGTTTGTTCTATAATATTTTCCTTTAGCCCTTTTAACTTCCTTGAATCATTCAACTCTTTGATAACAAGTTCTTCATTTCCGTTTTCTTTAAATTTTGGTTGTACCTCTTTATTTTCATTGTCCTCTAAATTTTTTTCAAAAATACGTTGCTCATTTGTGCTTTTGTTTGGATTATCAAAATTTCCTGTCATAAATGTATTAGCCGAAATTGGATCATAATGTAACTCATTGTTGAAAAGTTGTTCACCAATTTCTTTTGATGAAGAGTTTATACTTTCATCTTCCAAGGGAATATCCAACCCACTCTTAAAATTTAAATGTGGTTCCTGATCAATTTTTAATGGTTTAGGTGAATAACCATCAGGCAATAAATTGTAAATTTCTTTGATCAAAGAATCATTGTAATCATAGGTACCATTCGTAATATTTTCAAAAATTCTAGGATTTTCTTTATCTTTGGTTGTCATTGTTGACCATTTTTGTTCACATCTTTTCTTTCTTAACCTTTCCAATTCAAGGGTAAAGATATTAAAGTCGCTGGCTTCTAACGACATCATAAATTCAACCAACAATCTTGATGAATTTTTTTGTAATTCCTGACAATTTTCATAGTAAGAATATCCGACATCTAGAAATATTTGTCTCATATTAACAGAAATTATTTGTTGGAAATTTTGTTTCTGTTCTACAAACCTTTTCTCCGTGGCATTTAATTTTTCCAAATAAAACTCAGTCTCAACATGCCCCTCACCCTTTTTTCCAACTAAACTGATAAATTTTTTGTAATCCTCATTGAAAGTTCTTGCAACTTTTCGAAGTTCATTCTCTTGTAAAACTATATGATCCATTCTGTTAGATATTTCTTTTAACTTTCTTGCTAGGTTCTCTTGAAAAATGACATCCTGCATAAATAAACTATTCAATGAGGTCACTAATGTTTGTGTATCCCTATCTTCATCAAAAAATAATGGATTGTCTGCCCAACTATCAATATCTTTCAGAAAGCGATTGATATATTTTGTATGTTGTTCTCTCTTTTTGGCAATGGTGCACATACGTCTCAACCATTTTTTGACAGTAGTTGTCTGTGCTTTTGTAGCTCTCGACAAGATGCTTGGATGCTTGGGTTCATAAGTGACACGAGGCAATTGTACGTTTGTACTTGTTTGTGGGAAATAAGGTGATTGAAGGTAAAGAGGTGGAGGTGAGGGACATTTGTTAATCAAATCTTGCTCTGGTTTATTTCCGGTAAGGAATTCCTTTGAATAATTTATACGTGGTGATGGTGGTGATTCAAATGTGGGTGTTGGAGAGGAATGTGTGGGCTCAGCACTGCGATTTAAGTCTAGGGAAGCAGGTATAGATTGTGTATTTTCTTGTAAACTTAAAATTGAATTGGTTTGGTTTGGTTGTTGAATCGTTTCTTCTACAGAATTATTATCTTCTTCTAATTTATTTATTGATGTTGAAACCCAGTTCATGAATTTATTCATTATTCTTTCTTTCCTGGGAGACTTTTTCATTGGTTTGGAATGTTGAGACAATCCAATATCATTAATAAAGTTATCCAGATCACTATATTGGAATGGATCCATCTGTGGCTTCTCATGGTTATGTGAAAATATGAATTTAAAGATTTGATGTAGATGAAATAAATTTGTGTCGCGACACGGATAATATTGTAAAAAAAACACATAAATTTATAATGAGAGGGGGGGTAAATGACTGAGAGGGTATATATGACTGGGAGTTGTAAAATAATGTAATAAATAAGCCATCGGTATAATTTTTGAAATTTTATAATTTTATATTTTTAATAAAGATATTTAAAAGATATTAATACAACAAGAATATTTATATATTCTCAGTAAACAAAAAAAGTAAAAAAGGTGTTTTGACTGTCTCAAACAGTATAACTGGTTGCAATTTGTATTATAGTAATGTACATATTACATTAATCACGAATATTTAGTCAAGTATTTCCAGGAAAATAAGAAGAGAGTTTCTTGTGTTTGAGCGTGATATTTTAATATTTAATTGTCGTTATTTTATGCCACTGATATACGTTTCAATTTGGACAGTTTAATTCACTTCACAGATGAACCAGTGGCACTCAGATAATGTTGTACAAGCCTATTCAATTACAACTGAAATTTTTCACCTTCTTCACATTTATCGGCTTGATGATGGTATTCCATACTTTAATATTCTTGCACATCCTTAAACTGTTAGGGTTCAAAATAAATATAAATTTTACTTGGTGCAATAAATAGAGTACCCAAGTTTTTTTACCATCGAAAAAAAAATCACGAGACATGTAAATCATATGACAGCGGCGTTAAATAACTGCACGATTTATACCTGAATAGTTTGTATTAAGTTATAAGCGTCATTCACGCTGTAAATCATAATTTTTAGGGAGTTCGGTTATATTCCCAACTAAGGGGGTTGGGGTTGGTGCAATTATTTAAAAGACGTACAACAGAGAGAGAAGAACTGAAAGGTTACAGAATAGATAAAAATTGTTTCATTCATTAATTGTATAAAAGAATACGTAAGGAGTATAATTCTAACAAACCTTAAACTTAAGCTTGGTAAGTAGAAGAAGAGACATCACCACCGTGACCAGTCCAGTTAATGTGAATATCCTTACCTTCTGGTAAAGTAGCACAAGCATGTTCTGGTAGAACTCTAAAGGTGTGAGCACCGAAGTAATCTCTTTGAGCTTGTAATAGGTTAGCTGGTAACATAGCAGATCTGTAACCATCGTAGAAGGATAAAGCGGTAGAGAAAGCTGGGGTTGGGATACCGTGAGTGGTAGCTAAAGCGATAGTCTTTCTCCAACCAGATTGAGCCTTGATGACAGCATCAGAGAAGAACTTGTCGAATAATAAGTTGTCCAAATCTGGGTTAGCTCTGTAAGCCTTTGTAATTTCACCTAAGAAGACGGATCTGATGATACAACCACCTCTCCACATTAAAGCAATTTGTGGGAAGTTTAATTCCCATTCGAAGTCCTTGGCGGCTTGTCTCATCAACATAAAACCTTGACAGTAAGAGATAATCTTAGAAGCGTATAAGGCTTGCATTATATCTTCGACAAAGGCTTGCTTGTCTTGGACCAAATCCTTTGGAACGACTGGACCTGGTAAGACCTTAGAGGCCTTGACTCTTTCATCCTTCAAAGCGGATAAACATCTAGCAAAGACGGCTTCACCGACTAAAGTTAATGGAATACCCATGTCTAAAGCGTTGATGGCAGTCCACTTACCAGTACCCTTTTGACCGGCCTTATCCATAATCTTTTCAACAATTGGAGTACCATCGGTGTCCTTGTACTTTAAGATATCTCTGGTAATTTCAACTAAGAAGGAATCTAAGACACCGGTGTTCCACTTGGCAAAGACTTCAGAGATTTCTTCATCCTTGAAACCACCTAATCTCTTCATGATATCATAAGCTTCACAGATCAATTGCATGTCACCGTATTCGATACCATTGTGGACCATCTTGACGTAGTGACCTGCACCAGCTGGACCGACCCAGTCACAACATGGTTCACCATCGGCCTTAGCGGCGATAGCTTGTAAGATTGGCTTGACTTCTGGCCAAGCTTCCTTGTTACCACCTGGCATTAAGGAAGGACCGTAACGAGCACCTTCTTCACCACCAGAGACACCACAACCGACGAATAGAATACCCTTTCCAGTTAATTCTTCACAACGTCTGTTGGAATCTGGGAAGTGAGAGTTACCACCATCGATGATAATATCACCCTTTTCTAAGAAAGGTAATAATTCGTCGATGATCATGTCGACAGGCTTACCAGCCTTAACTAAAAGCATAATCTTTCTTGGTCTCTTTAAGGAGGCAACGAATTCCTTAACGGAATGAGCACCGATAATAGACTTACCCTTAGCTTCGTTAGCTAAGAAATGGTCAACCTTTGAGACAGTTCTGTTAAAGGCACAGACAGTGTAACCGTGGTCAGCAATGTTAAGGATCAAGTTTTGACCCATGACAGCTAAACCAATTAAACCGAAATCAGCAGACATAATGAATAATTATTTGTATTTGTATTTGTGAGTTGTAAGTAGTTGAAAGTACTTGGTCTATTTCAGAATAAATTTATATAAAAGGTAATATAGATAAGAATACTATAAGTAGAAGAAATGAGTTTTTTAAAAAAATTGACAGATTGTCGATGTCTTATATAATAAAAAATTAAACAAACACATGCATGGAGTACCAATAGGGGTTGACCCGACCCTACTTTAGGATGTATATAGAGAGAAAGCTAGAGAGAGAGAGATTTTCTAAGCGGAAGGCAAGGAAATGGGGGACACTAAGAGATTAATTGACAAACAAGGGAGAAAGAAATTGGAAAGGGACAATGTTGGTAGTAAAATAGACAGAGTCGGTTGTTTAGTTAGTTCCCTTGCAAAAAATACGTTTGTAGGTGCCCCCTTCTGTGCAGGCACCGGTGTTACGCAGTTGAATATTTGCCCGATGCACACTCTGGGCGGTGTTATAGAGTGAATACTATTTGGCGGGAAATGTTTGAGGCCGAATTTTGCACGGCGGATTGTGTGTAGTTAATAATGCCGCAAGGGCCGGTGTTATGCGAAAAGTGGTTTGTATGTCATTTCATATGGTATATGTAAGTAAGTTTTAGAAAAGATAGGTAGGGTCGACGGTGTTAGTCGTGCGGCCGTGGGGAGTGATGGAAGGGCAGCGGTACAAACGATGGAGAATCCGGCGGTGTCTGTGAGTGTGTCTGTGGCTGGTGACGGGGAATGTCGATGACAGGGTCAGGGGCAAGGGCCGGTGGTGGGTTTTTTGTGACAGTTGGCGGTGACACGGTGAGGGAGATGGAAAGTTTCAGCAGACTACCGGGTAATGCTGTCGTCTGGTCCGTAGAGGAGATCCACAGGCGCAGCAGAGAGATCCAGTCGCTAGGCAGGGATGTCGATGTGCCGGCGTGCCGGGTGACTGTGGCACGCATTGTTGCTGTGTTGGCGGTTTCAAGCTTGGCGGCTGCGCACTCATGGAAGCCTGCCAGCAACTCGCTGTACAGGCGGGAGACACGTACCCTGTCTGGGGTCAATAACCACAGCTTTCTGAGAAGATGCTCGTCGTGGTTTGTGACTGTATCGATGTGTTGCACTAGCGTGTCCACTGCGGCTTCGATATCTCGTGAGGTGGTCTCGGCGGCAAACATGAACTCGTAGATGTGGTTGTTTGCTGAGCGAATGTAAGGTTTGCTTCGGATCTGAGAGGTATCTGCTGATAGTAGTCCAGCGGGTAGCGTCGTAGTCTCGAGCGTGCCTCGCGCAAGAAGGGGCAAAGGGTGTGTTGGGACCAGTTTGGTCTGTACCAGCCCCTGGAGTGAACTGTCCACCTGTGCCAAGGCACTGTCTATGGATTGGGTCACCCGAGTGAATTGCAAGATACATTCACTCAATTCTCTCTCCAACGCGACTCGACTGTGTTCACACCGTTCACATCTCTGGTAGAACAACTCGTCAGCAGCCTCCAGAGAGATTCTTGACGGTGGCTCCACCCAGTAGTAATGTTTTTCCCGATCAAACACCTTCCCGCCAGAAAGATACGTATACTCTGCAATCACCCCTACGTCAACAAGCCCCTGCCCAACAAGATTCATCCCATTCTCAGACGTGTCCAACGACTTCCCACCGACTGCCTCCAGAAGCGTACTCCCGAGAAAACAACCATTAGGCAGTCCAAACACGGGGATCAGTCTTTTCACCAAACGGATCTCCCTTCTAAGTCGTACCATCTCCTCCTCACTAAACGTGACACCACCACCGACTCTTAGCGGGTACGCTACCTGTCCACCACACACGCCGTGCGAGTCCGCCACTAATCGTGCGTCGTGACTCCACTCTTTTAACAATGAACTAACATCGTTTATGGCCCTTTGCAAGTGGCGTACTGCATCGACACGCCCTCGTAGGGTATCCTGTAGTGGCGATAAACCTCCAGGGATGTCTAATGTCGCATATGTAATTCTCAGGTGTGTTAGTTCGGGAACTCCGTCTAGACTAGTAAGAAATTGATTCCAGCCCGTGACAAATTGTGTCAAATGAGTTTGTTTAACTGTGAGTTCCGCCTGGTGACCCGCTAAAACGTTCTTTATTGCAGTAACTGTCTCTGCGTACATTCTTGATCCCATTGTGTCAGTCTAATCATTTAGTTTTTTTTTCTCGGTCCGTGATGGCTTTTTATATACAATGCTGGTGAGATCATTACTATCACTGTCTTCTCCCCCTACGGTCTTCTTCCACTCCCACAGCTCATCTCTATTGCTCTTTTTGTTTTTTCCAGATCTTATTATATCTATTAATATTGGCATTAAAATATTATATATGTTATATACTATATCATCAATCCATCATATCTTTCCTCCCTAATGTTAACACCAAACATTCTCAACAAATCACTCACACCCTTTCTGAACTTGTTAATCACTACTCGGGCTAACCCAACAGTTCGACGACTTAACCTTCTTGGTGCATCCTCACCTTCCACTGCAACCGAATCAGTCTTCTTCTGAGATGCATCTGACATTGTAGGTAAGACATAATCCCCAGCGGATAATGAAACAAATAATGCAAAGGGGACAAACCAAACACAAATAGCAAAAAATGATGCAACCTCAGCAAATGTGGCTCTTCTAGGTGGCACATAATTTGGATTGAAACGAAATTGTGGTGGAATCTCAACAGTATTAAAATATTGGAACCAAAAGTAATGGTTTACTACTACCGAAACACAACTGCAGATAAAGGTTACGGATGTCAAATTGATAAATGGGAATTGTTTTAAATTTTGATAGTATAATGCATGGGAAAAGATTGATAACATGGTTAGTTTGAATGGGAACTTGTCAAATATTAAAAGCAAGACAAGTAATGCAATGATCGTAAAGATAGCTCTGCTTAGGAAACGACGCGTTGGTTCAGTGTGTTCTTCAACAATTTCACTGATATAGTAAAGACCTGATGCTATCGAAAGTGTAAGGAATAGAAATCCAAACACGGTACCACACATAGAGATCACTTGTAAAAACATAATTACTTCAATGGAGGAGGACGATTTTTTTGTTATTGTAATCTGTTACTCGTTGTTTAAAAATTCACTTGTTTTTTTTTTTTTTTTTTTTTTTTAATTGAAAAAAATATATTTACCTAATAATGCGCCGAAATCGATGAGTTCAGTTGAACTGTTTGAGTGTGTAGTGAGTGACAAAATTTAAATTGAACCATTCAAAAAGAACATAAAATGACATTCTCAAAGGATTCAAGTGCCAGTATAAGAACTATAGCATCCCTAATTAACAAAAATCCAAATGCAAAAGTAATTTTCATGACAGGTGCAGGAATCTCTACCTCATGTGGTATACCAGATTTTAGATCCCCAGAGACTGGATTATACCATAACCTTTCAAAATTAAATCTTCCCTTTGCTGAGGCTGTATTTGATATTGACTTCTTTAGGGATAAACCTAGACCATTTTATACACTAGCAATGGAATTATACCCTGGTAAATTTAAACCATCAAAGTTTCATTATCTATTGAGATTGTTCGAAATGAAGAAACGATTACAAAGAGTCTACACACAAAATATAGATACATTAGAGGTACAAGCTGGTATAAATGAAAATTTAATCATTGAAGCACATGGTAGTTTTGCCAAGAATCATTGTATCGATTGTCGGGAAAATTTTGAAATGGATATATTTAAGGATAAAATTGATCTTTTAGAGACAAATCCAGATAATTTAGAGTTAGCCAAATGTGAAAAATGTGGTGGACTTATTAAACCAAAGATTGTCTTTTTTGGTGAAAACTTACCAGCAAGATTCTTTGAAACATGGGATGATGATTTATTACTTATGCAAAAGGAATCTGATTACATTGTTATCGTTGCAGGTACATCATTAGCAGTATATCCTTTTGCAAACTTACCAATTGAAGTGCCAACTAACATTACAAGAGCTTTGTTTAATCTTGAAGTCGTTGGTGATTTCATAGAGGAGCCAAGAGATTCAGATTTAATATTTGAAGGTACCTCTGATGAAGCTGCTCAATTATTAGCTGACGAATTAGGTTGGTCAAAGGAGTTAAAGGAATTAATTGAAGAAGACAAAATAGCTAAATCTAATGTTGAAAAGGATTTGAGTACAATAGTTAATGCCATGGATAAGTTAGAAATTAAGGATAAATCTGATAGAAAATCCCAACAGAAGGATAAGAAGAATGAAACAGGTATAAATAAGGATATAAAGGGATCCAAAAATCTTGAAATAAAAAATTAAGATAGATTGGTTTACACAACAGTAATTCGTTTCTCTTAAATATTATGGAGATCTCTATGTAATGGTATAAATATATCAAATAGATAAAATGTGATAATGCTTTTTTTTTTTTTTTGCTATTAATCCTCATTAAGAATCAAATTAGCAATGTAAGATCTCATTCTAATAGCATCCTTAGCATTAAAAGTTAAGTCAGCATCTTTGCTCAAATATAATGTGTTCATACAGACATAGATACCACAATCAAATCCATTTGGCTGTTGTGGACAACTTAAATGACAAAGTTCAAAATCTTCACCCAACTTGTTTTTACTCTCCTCAATAACGTACTTTTTCAAATCATTCAAGATTGCAAAACTCATGGCACTGGGACCATTGGACAATGAATCGATATAATTGATTGTCTTTGACTTTATATCAATCATAGAGAGAGCCCAATGGGATTGATTCAAATTAATTGGAACAAAAATCTTATCTAGATCACCAATTTGAACCTTCTTTCTCTTCATCCATCTTCGAACACCTTGGTAACCACGCTCTGACAAACTTGTGTAAAAAAATGAATTGAAAGCTACTGTCTTTTCTGTTCCATTCTCTGTTCTTTTCATAAAATATTCAATAATAGTATCGTTTAACCATCTTCTCGGTGTTAATGTCTTAATGTCACGAACTGAAATCTCTAAGTTATCCTTGTTCATCAATAAACCATTATCATTTCTCATTAGAGTTTTTTTAACCAAAACCATTTCCTCCTCTGATAAATCTGGAATTAATGTGACAGTCTTCTTCTGGGCTTCTCTCTTTTTTCTTATATCCAATTGAATTTTCTTCCTCTCTTCTATCAGTTGTCTGTAATTCTTGAACTCCTTTTCAAAATCTAGTAAAGTCTTGTCTAATTTGAATGCATTATTGACAAATTCTTGACGTTTCTTTTCAAGTGATGTTAATTTATGTTCCTTGACAAATATTAAGTCATCTTCGTCCTCTTTTTCTTTATGATAGTTATATCTGTTATCTAACAGGACATTCTTAATTCTATCTGTGATATCAATAATTGATTTCTTAAAACCCAAGCTTTGGGTTTGATTTGACCTTCTATCTCTTTCCAATAATTTCAATTGCTCTTCTCTTTCATCACTGATAATCTTTGGAATTTCATAGTCCCCGCTAAATATTTTCCGTAAATAAGTAACTTCATCTGATCTACCTCTTAAAATCATTTTAGCTTCATTTGATTTCTGATCTCTCCTTATTTTTTCCCTCCTGATGAATCTAGTGCCGTATTGAATTTGTCTGGTTGAAGTATCTGTTCCAAATTCCTTGGTCTCCCATTTATCCCAACCAAAGGGATCTCTTGAAAATGTAAGGTTAGGTTTATCTACTGCTTTATTGTTAAAGATTTCTTTTTCCTCTTCATCTATTTTTCTCTTTTTGTTTGATATCGGATAATTGAACCCTAGATCTTGACTTATATGTTTACCATTTTCAAGTTTTTCATCACCTCTCAGTTTATTTATAATATGTTTACCCGAGTCTAATATGCTTGTTCCTAATGCAGTCAGTATGCCTCTGCTAACTGAACGCATTGAGCTCGTAGAGTTAGATCTTATGGATACAACTGATGATTGCTCATCATGGGAAGAAGAATTGACAGATATAACGGATAAATTGCTGGAGACGCTTCTAGATATGCTTTGTTGTGAATGATTGGTGTTGTAGTCTAATGAATTAGAGGCACTCATTGTTCTTCTGGGGCTAAATAATGATGGTTTGTTATTCCTTGTGCTGTATATTGAGATGGTTGAATATAATGGTGAGTATGGATTGTGTAATTTGGGCCTCTTGTAATTCGTAATAGACATAGGTTATAAGGTGACAATAGTCTGGGAATGATGTGTGATTGCTATGGTTGAGAATAGAAACCTTAAGTGTAAGTCGGTTTCTTCCTTTGATGAGTTTTTAGCGAAGTTATTTAATATTTTCTTAATAGGAATCGATTCTCGCTTGGTTTTTTTGTTCGTTTTTTGGTGCTGGTTTCCATTATTTAATGAGGTAAAAATTGAATTGCGAGGGAACTATTGCATAATTGTTTAGCTTTTAGTTATAACACGCACACTATTTTGTACGACACTTAACAACCAAATCACCTTTACATACTTAATCTTGTTGCAGGGTTTCTCACTTTGATTCTAATAATCGTAAATGAATTAATAAAATATATATTGATTACAAAGGACAAATATCTATAGGTAAAAATCAAGCATATACGCACTAAAATATAGATAAGAACATAATTATTCTGTATGTTGAAAATTGTTTTTATACTCCTCGATGGATTTCGTATTTCGTTTAAGTTGGGTTTAACAACAGTTAGACTTAGATTCACTACCGTTGCCATTCTTGATGTTGACATTGTTATCCTTACCAGATTCGGTGTTGGATAACTTGTTGTTGTCAATCTTTTCTTGAATTAGCTTAGCTAAAGTAAAGAAGATATCATCGACATTAGTGTCATCTTTAGCACTGGCTTCAACGAAAGGTAGGCCTAACTCCTTAGCCAAAGTTTCACCTTGTTCGTAAGTGACCAATCTGGTATCCATATCACATTTGTTACCTACTAATAATAGTTGAGCATCATCGTTAGCGTGGTCGTTAACGGTCTTAAACCAGTTGTTGATGTTAGTGAATGTTCTTTCATCAGTAACATCGTAAACTAATATAATACCCATAGCCCCACGATAATAAGCAGTTGTAATCGTACGAAAACGCTCTTGACCGGCAGTATCCCATAGTTGTAATTTGACCTTCTTACCGTTGATATCGACAGTCTTAATCTTGAAATCAATACCGATGGTGGTGATGAAGGAAGGGCTGAACTTGTCTTCGACAAAACGAACTAATAAACAAGATTTACCTACACCTGAATCACCAATCAATAGGATCTTCATTATGGAATCGTAGTTTTTGTTTGCTGACATTGTGAAATATGTTTTGTTATCCTTAATTCGCTGTTGTGTATGAACACGTAATCTATGCTAAATGTCTTGAAGTACCTAAATAATAATTGCAAATGAATTATCTCTTGTCAGTTGACTAATTGTAACTACTCTCTGGAAACGAACTGTATTTGTTTGTTACGGAAATGTTATCCTTTCAGATGGTTGTTGTTGTGTTGTCTCGTATTTCCACTTTCACTTTGACAAGGATTTTTTTTTTCCGTCTTTATGAAACAAAGAGGTGACTACTAAAATAGAGACGAATCTATATAATATACAAAATGATGTTATTATTAAATCTATACAGGGTAAATGTGTAAAAAAATAGTGTACATATGAAATCATGCATAGTAACTTCTCCATAGGACACCCTCAAGGTCTTCTAGCTGTTCAGTGGTGAACTGTGCTCTATCAAACCTCCATGTATCAGCTCTAACCTTCTTAAATTCACTAATGGTGTCCTTAGCAGCAGCACCAGCATTACCACTCGTTCTTGCCCAGGAAGATAGTTCACTAAGTTCCTCAGGGATCCATTTTGGTAATGGGAACACATATGGGAAGGCTGAGATGATTGCACCTAGACCAACAACACTTCCGTGTATGCGGACATTGCTCTTGGATAGTTGTTGTTTTTCCTTCCAGGTATGGCTTTTTAAGTTTTCGGTGAAGTTGTTGATTAATTGATCCAGTTCGTTAGTATCCTTCATGTTGTGAACCATATCAGACAGGACATCAGCAGCACGAATTCTAACTTCGACAAAATGCGGATTGTAGACTTGTCTTACAATAAAGTTTAGGATTGTAGACTTTTCTTTCTTCGTTAATTGCAGTAATTGAGATGAAATGAAATGCTGAATAAAGGCTAACTTTAATTTAAGTTCATAAGAGGTAACATTTGAATTTGGGTCATCCTTATCTGAACATAGCAGAGCGATTACTTCCTGAATTTGCTCTTCTCTCATTGGTAAATATGCCAATGCTAGGAAGTCTGTGCTTGGATCCAAGCCACCTAATTTGCAAACATCCTTTTGGATCATTAAATTCAGAATGAATGGAATAATGTACTTGACTGCGTAAGGCAACAAAACAATCTTGTTTGGACTTCTGATCAACTCTTGTAGCCAGTAAAACATTGTTGAAGAAATATAATAATAAGGTGTCTTCAAAATCTCTTGTGGAGTTAAATTTTGAACCTTTTCAAATTCCTCGTTTATCTTCTTAAATTGAGACTTAATAATCTCATCGATTTCCTCTGACACATGTCTTGAGATGTTACCTAATCCACTACTACTCCTAGTTTCTACTTCAAGTAAAGTATTAGCATTTTTAAAAGATGGATGGCCCTGATTTTGAGTAATCACACTGAATAATCTACCGATTGATTCACGGACTTGATCATAAGGGTGATCGAAAGGTAAACGGTCTGTGATAGTAGTCATACTAGGTGCTCTAAAATCAAACCCACTTAGAACACTAGCTAACATTCCAATCTTGGAGGCCTGACTACCTGCTTCGTCAGAATTGGTATCAACCAACGTATCAATGTTTGCAAAAATTTCGTAGAATGGTTTGCATCTTCTGAGATCAACAACAGTAGGCAACCACCAACATAAGGTACCCCAAATTTCAAATGCATCTTGATTTAATTCGTGGTTTAAACAATCTGGCAAAAAGTTTTGAATGAATTCATCACGTAATTTAATCTCACTCTTGGTCATGTACTTGGTACCACAAATCAATGCAGAAAATATTTCGACCGACATAATCATTGAGGCCTTATCGTATCTATCATAATAATCCTCACAAAGTTTAAATAAATCATTTAATGTTAACTGGGTAGTGTACTTTTCAGTTATTAAGATAATCATCAACACGAAAAAGGTGACGTCACCACTACTGAAAACACTACGAGTTTCATTATCTTGAATCAATGTTGTGGTAATGTCACGTAACCAATTTTTAGAGACCAAATTACCTAATCCCTTAACCACTTCAAGCTCATTGGCCTTTAGTTGGATCTTAATACGCTCTGCCTTGACAACCTTCATTTTTCTACCCCAAGTTAGAAAACCAACATATGCTTTACCGTCAATAAAATAGTTTGGATGATCAAAATTATTCATCTCTCTTCTAAACTCCTCTGTGTAACTTCGTTTACCAAGCGTATTGATTTCTGAAATAAACGGTGGATCGTAAGTACTTTGATAAGCTCTTGAGATGTCATACCCGTAATCGGACAAGGAAAATACCTTGTTGAATATGGCGAGAAATGATCTGATTACTAGATGGATCATTTGAGGGTGTTTATTCTGAGTCTGCTTAAAGATTGTCTCCACAGATACGCTATTAGTTTGAGTCTCCAAGGATGATTGCATCTTACTAACGAACTTAACAATAAACATAGGGATTTTCCAATTAAAATTCCCTGTCTCGTCATTTAGAAGAGCAAGTAATTTAATCTGGATTTTAGCCAATAATGACATATAGAATTTACGTTTTTGTTCTTTGGCTAACTTGACAATTTCGATTTGTGTATTGATGGCTTCATCAGGTGGGGTAATTGGAGTAAACATATTAGAGTCATAGACACATATCGATGATGGAATCTTGATACCATTATTTATTTCAGATAAAATTCTTTCAGCTAAGAAACCGATATCCAGTTCGTTGATCTTACAACATTCAATTAAAAGAAGGATTAGCTCTTCAAGATGTTTATAATCTGAGATCAATTTTCTTTGAATCTTTTTCAATAATAAGACCTTGAGGATAACTTCAATATTCATATGAGCTTGTTTCTTAACATTTTCTTTCAGTGTTGTTAACAGAGTATCAATGATAATAGAATATGAACCAATTATTTGCTTCATACTATAGATCATACTACCTTGAGCTGGTTTGTGAATATCTGGGTAAATAGAACATGCTAAGTTGATAATATCCCTAAACAATTCGGTTTCCAGTGATGATGGAAATCTACTTGTAGAGTGTAACAATACACGGGTCTGATGAAGGTCGTTGACCTTAACTGATAGTAAAGTTCTGGTGTAGGGTTCTTTCAAATGACGTAAAGATTGAATATTCTTGAGGAAATCCAAATCCAAATTAGCATTTGGATCCTCGTTAAAGATTACCTCTTGGCTTACATCAGTGAACCAAACCTTCAACCCATGCAATAAGGCTTGGAAAATGTTCGTATTATTTTCATAATTTGAGGATAAGAACTTGAAGATCTTGTGGAAAAAGGCACCAATCTTAGCTCTGTGGTTATTAATTACAAAATATTGAGGAGACTTCAACTTATCGCCTTCATGGTTATCAAAGAAATAATTGCAAGCAAATATATCTAATTCCTTAAACATGGCATCTCCACCAGGGTTTGGTGCTGAAGCCAAATCGTTACCATCGCTACTGCTAACATCTTCATCGGCGTTTATGTCCTGAATAGCAGGCGTACAAATACCAGAAGGTTGTTCTGAATTTGTCAAATTGTCCTCGTCAATGATAATATTAACGGGTTCATTTGTGTTACGTTCATATCCCGTATCAACGGCGATACAAGAATCGTTGATAATTTCATTTATTGGCTCTGCCTTTTCATCATTTTCATTGCTGTTATCGTAAGAAAGTAACTCAGAGGCTAAGTCGTTACTAATTTCCCCCTTAAATTTGTTGAAATCAGCGTCAAACAATAATGATGCACCAGAGAGAGCGTGTGTAATAATTAGGACGTATTTTTGAATCTGATCATTATAATTTGGTTCACTTTGAGGGTTAGCGACCAATGTTTCAATCTTGTGAATACAATTATCTGTGATCTTAGTGAAGATCGAAATAGTTAAATCGACTTCTTTCTTGTTTGGAACATGCCATTTGAAATTTGTATTTTGTGGTAAATATTTCTTTTCACTGAATTGTAACCCACCCCACTTTTCCTCTAATGGTAAGTCACAATCATCTGCAAATAAGTTAGAATCTACAACTTCTGTTGTGGTCAATGAGGCACAGGCACTATGGACGATAATCGAAGTAATGACATCCAAAGGTGGGTTTGTAATCTTATCATAAACATGTTCCATAAATTCAATCAATTCATCACTGAAATCAAGGATTGCTTCGTGAGATTGTCTTAGGACATCGTTGACAGCGGTTAAATAAAGGACAAGTTTTAAATCTCTCTTTTGAATTTCTGTGTTGCTTCTAACGGACCCAGCACCACGTTCAATTTGTCTCTTGATATGTGTGACTAATTGTTTAAATATCTTTTCACTTCTTGAGGAATCTCTTTTGACTATTGCGGCAAGACCAATGGTAATGATTTCATAGTTTGGATTCTTTTCATTGAATGCATCGTTATTCCAAAATAGCTTTTGGAATTGATCGCTGAAATATGAGAATGTTGTTATATCCATTGATTGAATGAAAATCATCGTTGTCTGGTTAAGCTTTGTAATAAATCCATCATCTAATTCGATATCAACCAATTGAAATAATTTGTCAATATAAACCTTGAGAGAATTTTTGATAACCGTGGTAGATGCTCTAAAGGCTGTTAATACGACATTATCATCTGTTATGAAATCAGTTGTAGAACTACCTGATTTTAAATGATAAAAATGTTGTTCAATGAGGGGTAAAGTATGAGATTCAAATGTTAAATATTCATCATCTTGTAAGGGACACTCCAAGGGGATAAAAGATGCAATTGATACAATACCATTAATTAAATTTGAAGTCAAATTTATATCGTTTAAATCAATCTTTGCTATCAACATTGAAAAGATATTGGTGATATGGATTCTATAGATCTTGTCCATGACCATATATCTAATTACTCTACTGAATTGTTTTAATGATGCAATGATTCTATGTTTTGAATTGATATATTCATCGGATAGGGAATCATATAAATCGACCAAGATCTTATCAAAGATTATAGTAGAGTTTTTCGGATATAGATCTAATAAGTATGCAAAACATGAAATGTAATAATTTGAAATGTCTGTAATTTTATTTTGAGCTCCAATGAAAAGTATATTGGAAAAAATTGATACTATCTTTGTATGGCACTCTGGAGTCAATACTATTTTATTATCGCTTCCATTGTTAAATTTTTGTTCAATCTTAGCTCTATTATGGTACATCTTGATAAAAGAATGAACAAATTTAGCAATTGGTTTAGTCCAGAATCCATTATTTGATGGATGAACAAAAGTCTCTATTGCATTTGTTAAATTGATCAAATTTTCAAAGAAAAAGGATGGATGAGATCCATTGATTGAATAGATAAAGGGTCTAACGGTTCTAGAGTAAGAATGAATTTGACCATTGGTTCTTAAATGACCTTGTAATCTATTGAATAAGAAGATCAATTGTTCCTTTGTAAAGAATAAACCAAATTCATTTGTCACAATTCTTTTTTGATTGGTCAAAAGCTTTGTATGTGCATCCTCTGAAATATTACCTACAAAATCGTACATGTGAGTGTCGATTGAAATATTAGCACTATTTGATCCCCAAATACTGAAACAAAATGGGATATAATCTAAAATAGTTTTGCAACCTGATGATGATGATGATGTATCATTATAATGGTAAGGTACAAAGGAAGTCATTATTGGTAATACGATAGACATTGTTGAGGGAGCCATAGAACCCAATAGGAAATCCATTGTTTGTGGTAATAGATTAATATCTGATTCATCAAAGAATGGTTTTGCAATATGTGCTAATTTTAATAATAATCTAAACAAATTTAAATCATCCTTTGATGCAATATCATATCTGACATAATCGGAGTCCGGGTACGGTAAGAACTCCGCTATGAATTGAAGTAATCTTGTATGATCCAATACCAAACCATCATCCTTCAATAATTTTGTGAAATTTGTTCCTCGATCATCCAAATTGCACAACGCCTCCAAAACCTCTACATGCAACTGTCTAAATATTTTCTGACCTTGTACCATTGACAAATTGTAAAAGACTATTACGAGTGCTTTTCTTAACTTCACAGGTAAATCAAAATGAAGACAATTTTTCAATTCATTAGCCCAATGATTGACGTTTACAATGACTGGGTCTCTCTCTGCTATCCTACCGACAGCACTAAACTCTCCACCATCAAACAACAACTCTTCCTCATCATCCTCATCTTCTTCACCTTCATCGTAATCCGCTATATCTTCTGTTGTGCTGATAAACTCGCGGACTCCATTTCGTAATGAGGCCATGTCACGAGACGAGACGCTTACCAGACCTTGTATATCCAATGTCCTTAGGGATACATATAGGTTGGTAAGAATGTGAGTTAAGTAGCGAGCTTGATCTGTATGGGATTCTACTGGGTACGGTAGATGATCTCTTGGATTGAAAGTTAGTTTTGTAGCTCTACTGTAGTGGCGGGAAGATGGATTGAGAGTGCGAAGATGATGAGTGGATGGATCTGGATGATAGTCCAGATAATAAGTGTTGAGTGTATTTTTGTGTTTTGCCCGCTTAGAGGGCTCGAGAGGAGCTGAATGGGGTCTCTTCTGAACTGTCATGTTGGGTTTTTGGAGGTGGTAGGTAATCAGTGGTGGTGGTTGAGATTTATTTGTGTGGTTAAAAAATTTGCGGTTAGCGCGATGTCTAAAGCGAGGTGGAGAAGAACCAAGTGAGACGGATGGAAGTTAATGCAGAGCCTGTCTCTATATATATACAAAAGTGTTTCGATATTATATAACAGTGTGTGTTTGAGAACTAATCACTGCCTATAAAACAGCTACAATTTGCTAAACAACAACACAGATCATTGCTATAGTAAAGAATCACAGAGATAATCACCGAATCGATGGCGGCAACAACAAAAAATTTCAACAATCCGCGGCTAAACAAAAAAAGAACAACGAAACGGGTCCACCCCAGAAATGGCCGCAGATTCAGAAACCAGACAGAGAAACTGCCGCAGAATGCAAAAACTGCCCCGCACGTTACCCGCACATTCCGCAGTTCACCCGTGCAAAAAGCCAAAGATAGGGGTTGAAGCAAGGGGCCTCTTGGATATAAAAACTTGGTTTTTTGCAGTAAGGGAAACAAATATTATAATATGTCTCTTTCCTTGTTTATAGTTTAATAAGAAAAAAAAAAGGTCTTTCAATTGACATCAAGAATAAGCACATCAATGCATCAAACTTACTCTCTAAGAAACGCTAGAGCTCCAACTGCAGCTCAAATTCAAGCTCCTCCTCCTCCTCCTGCTTCAACCAAATCTAGATTCTTTGGTCGTGCTGGGATTGCTTCTTCTTTCCGTAAACAGGCTGCTGGTTCATTTGGACCAGAATTGGCTAGGAAATTATCCCAATTGGTAAAGACTGAAAAGAACGTTCTTTGTTCCATGGAAGTTGTCTCTAATGAACGTCGTGCCGCTGCTAGACAACTATCTCTTTGGGGTGCCGATAACGATGATGATGTTTCCGATGTCACTGACAAGCTAGGTGTTCTTCTCTTTGAATTGGGTGAGTTACAAGACCAATTCATCGACAAGTATGATCAGTACCGTGTCACCATGAAATCCATCAGAAACATTGAGGCCTCTGTCCAACCTTCAAGAGACCGTAAGGATAAGATTACAGACGATATTGCTCACTTAAAGTACAAGGATCCTTCCTCAACTAAGATCCCTGTCTTGGAACAAGAATTGGTCAGAGCTGAAGCCGAATCTTTAGTCGCTGAGGCACAACTATCAAACATTACAAGGGAGAAATTAAAGGCTGCGTACAACTACCAATTCGATTCTTTAAGAGAATTAGCAGAGAAATTCGCCCTCATTGCTGGGTACGGTAAGGCTCTTTTGGAATTATTGGATGATGCTCCAGTCACACCAGGTGAAGCTAGACCTGCCTATGATGGTTACGATGCCTCCAGACAGATCATCATGGATGCTGAACAAGCCTTGGAAGCATGGACTTTGGAGTTTGCTGTTGTCAAGCCAACTTTGTCCTTCCACCAAACTGTCGATGACGTCTACGAGGAAGCAGAAGATGAAGAACAAGAGATTGAAGATGTCGGTGAAATTGTCGACGGCTTAGCTGATGGTGGAGAAGTCGAAGAAGAAATTCATGAGGGTCATGAGAATGCTTATTAAATCGTTCATGAATAATCTACCTTAACTAGTGTGTATTCTTTTACAAACTTCAAACTTTAATTAATTTAATATTTCTACTTTAATAATTTAATATTGTATTAATATCTCTCTATACAATTATCACTGTGAACCGATATATAAAAAAGTTTCCGCATTGCGGCGAAAATTCCAGCATCATCAATGTACGATTTCAGGTATTCGGGGGGAAGGCGATCGACAGACATCTTAAATATGCTAGGATTATATATTTACACGATTGTGAATAAAATTAAATTATGTCCCTTTGTCTCAATTCTTTATTTAATGCACCATACCAATCCTTTGCGTATGGTATCCTCTTAACCATTGAATTTTGGACAGCTATAAAACGAATTCTATCACGATATTCCTTTTTCTTCTCCTTAATCTCATCAGGAACACTAATTTTCAACCTTTCATTCTTACTATTAGGTCTACAATTTATAAATCTTAAAACTTTCCTCATCTCAATATTACATTGTCCCCAAATATTCCATACTAACTGTTGATCCTTTAAATTATCTATCTTGAAAGTTTTCATCATCAAATCAAATTTGATTGGATCTCCATCTGGAAACTTATTGGTGCAATTAAATTTAACAATGGATTCAGCTTTAACTTTCCAATAATTATTTCTCATACCTTGTCTCTGAATGATTTTACTCTGTTTTAAATAATTTAATACAACAGGAAACTTATCACTATACCCATTTCTAACCAATGATTTAAACATCATATCAAAATTATCAACATTAGGTTTAACTTCAAATTCATGGACAAAATTATTAAACACCAAAAAAGATAAATCTAACCTTCCAACATCTGCAAATTTAATCAAAAATAAATTTAATATATTAGAATCAATCTTAATCTTACGTTCTTGTCTCACGATATTTAACATTGTCCACGCATCGGTTATATTCCCTTCCTTTAAAAATTTGTTCAGGGAAAATTTTAACAAAGGATAATTCAAAATTATTCCATTATCCTTCAAGTATTTTAAAAATTGCATCCCATTTAATTTAATTCCACTGTTTTCAATAATATTGATCACATTTTTAGTCCCAATCTTAACTCCAGCCTGTAACACTTTTTCCAAAATAAATCTCTTGCCACGAACACTCATCAAAAATTGGCAAATAAGACCCCAAGTAATCTCATCGAAATTGACATTCTCTTTAACCATTTTCTCCAGATAATAAATTAATTTACCATTAACACTTTGATTCATACGGACTCTCGAATTTTTCAATAGACCCGAAATTAATAAATTATAACTGATCAAATCTAACCTAATTCTACCAATCTTCATTAAACCAACAACTTCTCTCATCGATGCATAATCTGATCTCTTTAAATAAAAATACATCAAATCATTGTATGTTTGTGTCGTTTGATATGGACCAGTAGTTGAGTTTGAAGGGTGGACAAGCGTTCGAAGTAACATCGGGATAATACCATTCTGAGATGAAGAATTCTTGTGATGGAAATATGTATGTGTTAACAGGCCAATATACTTTTGAAATAAACTTGGATCTGCTGAAAAATCTGGCACAGGTGGAACTTCTGTATAACATTCCTTAGGGAAAGTTCTAAATTGAGTGTTTTCATTAGGTTTAAAAGTTAATTTTGAAAGCAATGGGATCACCTGCTTTAAAAATATTTCATCCTGTGCTTCCTTCAAGTTTTCATTCGATAAAACTTTATTTTTTAATCGAAACATAGTTTGAGCCTTGTGAGAATCATAATCTGATTGAATTTCACTTCTCCTAAAATGATGTGTGTTTTTAAATGGAGCTAAGTAACTCTGCACCAATTTTCTCTCATAATTGGAACCCCTACCAACTAGATTGATGTTCTCCTTTAAAAATTCTGCTTTATTTACATGTATCGGCTCTTCTTTACTCGGTATTTTCTTTAAATCATCCCTCCTTTGAAATATTTTTGGGCTAACATAATCTGGTTTGAACTTAGGAAGTTCCTTGATACCATTCTTCGATATGACTTCACTTAATTTTGTTAATACATTCATTCACTAACACTAACTCGTATGGTCATATATAGTCTAGTTTACACTGTATGTTTTTCAATTTTGTGATGCCTCCGTGGTTGGCAATTGGATGACTGTTGTTTCATACTGTTCATAGATTTAACTAAATTCAATTTTTAGTTAGATTCCATAGAAAAATTAAAAATAAATGCGCAAGCCCGGAATCGAACCGGGGGCCCAACGATGGCAACGTTGGATTTT
>JAJMCG010000098.1:0-43277 GCA_030572895.1 Jamesozyma jinghongensis
TTTCCATGCTCTAATATTCTTGCACTAACCATCCTAAAAATGTTAGGGTTCAACAATTAACAATCAAAATACAGAATGAAGACTTGGTCAAATGTTGCAACACAATTGAGAAATACGTTTTTATAAAAATACCAATATTAAGAATGGTGGAATAATAAAAAAAACCAGATATCAAAAGTTAGATATAGAAGCGATTCAAGAGTTATATACTAAATTATATAAACATGGTATGCTACCTCAATATAATACAGTGAGGTAATCGAGTGGTACTCTAAAAGTCATTACTTGCTTATATATCGGAATACTGTTCTTGCTGATGATACAGATAGTTCCAAAGTGAATGTCAAACACATGTTCTCCGGTGTGTTCTTTATAAGTGAAAAAAATGAAAGGACATTTCAGTTGGTTATGATATATATCAATGATAAACCAATGCTCGCAAACCAATTCTCAAAGTATTTAATCATTACTCTCTTGCATTAAAATATATATGTGTGTATACATAATTATTCTTTCTACTTTGATTAGATTCTTTCAACCTTAACATGATCACCGTTCTTCTTTGATGATTCAATGAAGGCAGCAACAACAGCTAAATGGTGGAAAGCGACTCTTGGAGAACTCTTGTATAAAGACTTGTCCTTCTTTTCAACAGCTTCGTGGAAGTTTAAAAACTCTTCTTCAATGCCAAAGGAAGCTTCTTGCTCAATTGGATAGATTTCTTCCTTACCAGCGTTTTCGGCACAGTCACCAACTCTAACCTTTACTACTGGATTAGCCTTATCAGATAATTCGACCATGATAGAACCATTCTTACCGTAAATCTTTAACCAAACCCATTTTTCAGTGGCACCGTAAGCGGAGCCGTAGGAAAAGTTACCAATAATATTAGTGTCCTTGATTTTAATTGTGGCAAAGACGATATCATCAGTACCAGATTGTTCGCGAACTTGCTGGGTCAAAGCAGAGACAGAGTCGAAGTCACCAACTAAATCAGTAACTAAGGCTAATTGATGGACACCACCATCAGATAAGAAACCACCAATATGCTCAGGGTTTTGTCTCCAAGTAGTGGCTAAGTACTTGTTGTTAGACACAAATGGACCAGTTGAGTTATGAGAAAATCCAACAACAGGACCAATACGAGATAAGTGCTTCTTAGCAACATCTATACAGGCTAAATATAACCAATTTTCGGCGATACCAATTGGTATATCAGTAGAATCAGCCAATTCAACCAATTCTCTAGCTTGCTTCATGTTAGCAGCAATTGGCTTTTCTAACAGAATTGGCTTACCGGCGGAGATGGCCTTTTGAACAATCGAAACGTTTAGCTGAACTGGCAATAGGGCATCAATGTAATCCACATGTGGATCCTTGATAATGTCATCCATACTATCATAGACATTTTCCTCAGGAATATCAGCAACTTGGGCAAATTCTAATGCTTTAGCATTAGTTCTATTGAAGCATGCAGCAACTTTGAACTGTTCTGGGTGCTTCTTATAAACAGGTAAATGACCATCCCTGGCAAAGATACCGGTACCAACCATACCAACGTTTAATGGAGACATATTTAATTTTAACCTTTGGATTATTGAATAAGTAGGGAAGACTGTAAAACAAAAAATATTCTGTAAAGAGTATGGTCTGTTATAAGAATGGTTGTAAGAAATCACAATACTGGATTTAGTTCAGTGAAAAGTTTTTGATTCAATTGTTTATATAAGAAAAGTTCATGTAATTCGGGAAACTGTACCCCGCGTGTCTCCAGGCACTATAAATATTATCTCCGTTTGGCGGGACAAAACTTGTATGGCGGAGATAAAGAGAGGAAATAAGAGCGGGGGTAGTAATGATAATGTGCAATGTGTAGATCATTTAATAGATAATTTTGGTTGAAGTTGGTATTACCAAGAAGGAGAAAAGTGTCTAATTTGTGGGGTTGTCTATTATCTAAGTCCATGTTATGACATTGGGCTAAACTATGTGCTTACAAATAACAAAGCGACCAATTTATATTAGTCCGACAGATATAATGATATACATCCTGATATAGAGTCAAGAACATAACAAGGCATTCAATGAGGAAGTATGTGCATCAGATGATGCCCTGGCAGAAGCCACTGTTATTCTTGATATACTCTAACAGGTTTAAAAAGATTTCTAGTAGTACCTTAGGATACGGGGTAATCTACGAACGGTACTTTGATGTTGAGATGGAAAGCAAACGTAGTATCAATTTCTAGGCTTCCTGTATACAAATATATCCTTCGCATCGATTACTAAACTACATAAATAGGTAGGTTACGGAAAAAATGTTGGAAAAATAACAAAACAAAACAATCAGGATAAAGCATGAGATATCCTATAATTAGTATGGATAAGCCTGTGATTATCAATAATTGCACACAAAATAATTTCTTTCAGTGACTTTCCGAAGAATTTTCTCTTTATTAGCTAGCTACACTCATCACAGACTTACATCTGAAAAACCCATTCAGTAGAAAACGTTAAGAAAAAAAAAGATTAAAGGAAATTTCACACCATAACAACTATATAAATCTAACAAAAGACAGAAAAACAGAAAGCCACTTAGTCCAATCACAGATGTCGAGACGATTGAAGAGAACGAATCTATTTTCTAAGGATGTCAGTTCATTACTGTATGCATACGGTGATGTTCCACAACCACTACAATCCACAATTCATTGTTTAGATGAATTGGTATCACAATATTTAGTAGATGTCTGTACAGATGCATCTAAAGTAGCTCAAAATTCACGAAGGAATAAAGTTAAACTGGAGGACTTTAAATTTGCATTAAGGAAGGATCCTGTTAAGTTGGGCAGAGCAGAAGAGTTGATTGTGACGAACAAGTTCATCACTGAAGCAAAGAAGCAATTCAATGAAAACGACAACCAAGCAATGAAAAGATACAGAGAGGGTGATGAGGACGATGAGGACGAAGATAACGATGCTGATAATGATAATGTAAAAGAACCAATAGAGACCACCAAAAGAAAAAACAATTCAGAAGGTAAAACAAAAACAAAGAAGGCAAATAAAACAAAGAAACAAAAGTAATTTAGCATATTTAACTGTATAGTCATAAAATAACATTCTCTTTATTCTAATTCCTTTAAAAATATGGGTGATATGTATTGTTATCTATTTCCTATAGACATAGGGCAATCTCGAAATTGTATATAAAAAAATGCTTATTGTAGATCTAATTTATAGACAGTTGGATCCTTTTGTTCCTCTGTTAAGTAGTTTGCAACACCGATGAATCTATTCCATAGTCTGTTGAAACCTAGCCAGATCATACTGAAGATATTTCTTGGTAAATCGAGATAACTTTTACCGATAAAACTTATGGCCTCCCAAACGTTATGTGTTTCAGTCTTCCAAGCCTTAACCCACAGTTCAATTATACTATTTGTCTTGGAGACCTTGGATTTATTTTTGTAGCTCTTCGGCATCTTTAAATCTTGAAACTTTGGAGTCTCCAATTTTGGTGCTTCGGGGGCCTTCTTCCCCTTTGGAGATTGAGCTGCAGCTGCAGATTCTTTTATTTCTGGAATAATTGGAATTTCTCCAGTAACCTCGGCTGTGGTATTAGTGGAATCGTTTATTTTACTGATAGCCTTACCGATTAGTTTGAAAAAATTGTTGTTTTTGAAAAAAGTTGTTACCTTACCATCAACTCTCTCTTGATATAATTTTTCAAAATTATTAATAGATTGGATAGAATTTGATAATCTGTTGAAAGTGTTTAATAATGCAATGAGTTCATATTTTGTTAACTTGTTAACTACTAAATGTTTGGATTCCTCATCAGCTTCATCTAATTCGAATAAAATCTTTAAACTTGTGGCATATCCAGTGGTTTGAACTTTACCCCATAGTTTACATCTATCACAATGAACACAATCCATAATCTTTGTAACATTTTTGAAACGTGCTCTGAAGTCGTCCTTAAGAGAAAGAGATAATTCATCGTTAAACATCAAATCTTCATCAAATATCGTACTGTCTAATTGAGAAACAATGTGAACCATCTTTGACTTGACATCATTGTTATAATCGTTACAGAAATCCAATTCGCTCAAATAAGGATTAATCTTCCAGAGAGCCTTGGCGATAATAGCATAGTTGAAATAAATGTTAGAGACTCTATCTGGAAAGTTACCAACTCTTGCCATAAATAAGTCTAAGTTTGGACCCCACTTACCAGTGTTTGTATCCAAATGATCGTTAGATAAATGAGTACCAATGGAAGCATGTAACCCTGAAACGATTCTATAGAAGGCATCCTTTGCCAAGCATTTCTTGGAGTTATTATCGGTGGAGAAACAATTTTCGGCGTAAATACTTTTCCAAATTTGGCCAGCTTGTTGGCCACCATAACCGGTAAATCTTTCTGGATTGGCAGTCAAATCAACTAGCTCCGCGGTTTCGCTTGTGAAGTCATTTGTATCGTAATAGTTGATATCATCTGCAGAGGCGGCATTAAATATACGTTGGTCATTCTTTGCGGTACCCTCACACAATTGATTTAAGAAAGAACCGTCGTCATTATGGTTGTCATTAGCAGTCTCGTCAGAGGTTTCATTGTTTAATCCACCAAGGACTTCCGGTTGCCAGTATTCTGGTAACTCATCCCAGTCTTGAATAACATCAATGGCGCAACTTCTACTAAAACATAACCCTTCGTTGTTGTCCCAAATAGTACATTTCTTGTATGGATCGAATTTGAAATACTTGAAGAAATCAGTCTCTACCAGACCTCTGATCTCGTTTCTAATGTTTGCGTTAATATCATTAATCTCCTGAATTGTAGTATCACATTCAGGCCCCAATCTTTCATTTTTGTCCATCTTACAAAATGGAGTTGAATCTATGATTTCTTGAGTCTGACTACTCGATGAGGTGTCATTTGGTGTGTTTTTATTATTATCTTGAGCTAGCACAGCGGTGGATATACTTATAAAGCTTATCAACGAACTGAACTTCATACCTGTTCTTTCTTTTTTCTCTTTGATTACTTCCTACGGTCTGAACCTTTGTTCTATTTGGGTGGCAACATATCTGTTTTATATAATAATCCTCGAGGGTTCGCAAAGTTTGTTTTTATGTAAAAAGTAATTCCGTGCAGTTCCACGGTGTTCGCTTCGTTTTGAAAAATCCTACCAATTAACCTATAGAGGAAACGCTGTCAAAGAAATGAAAGGAACACAAAAGGGCAAGAGAAGAGGCACAGTTTGGTAACCCTTTAATTTTACTATGGTCAGAATGGATCCTATAAAAGTATTTTTGCGTGTGACCACGTAGCAACTTGAAGCCTAGTGATCCTACTGGGTAGGCATCGGTCTGTGCTTCTTGCACCCTTCTTATGTTAGTCATCTGGAGTTCTTTACAATGCATGGGTCCTCTGATCTTGGCGAGTAGTGTTGAAATGGCAGTGCCATGCCCTGCTATTCTACTGATAATTACATACTCAGTTACCTATATCTAATCATAAAATGCTAGTAAACTATCCACACAGACGCCCAATCTATACTTTTTGACAATGCAAACCTCTTCGATTATGTCTGGTGACAGGTCGGGGAACATGGAACATAGAGACGCTAGGGTCTCCTTGTGTTCCTGCTCTTCGATGTCCTTTATCAACGCATCAACCTCATCTGTGTCGTCATTGTGGCTGTGTCTATGTGTCATGACTGGAACAATGGACTCCCTTTCAGAGGATTCTTTGTCTGGTTGAGTGGTAAATAAGTCAGTGAAAATCGAGACCATAGTGTTGGTCATTTCATCTAACGGGGTTGTGGAAATATCCTTCTCCTCTTCCTGGTCCTTTAATTGTTTGTCGTCTCTTTCCTTGTTCTTTTTCTCTTGTAACAGTCTTTCCTCTAATTCCTTCATCAGAGTCTCTTGGTTCTCCTCATAATTGGTGTTAAAGTCCTCCGGGTCCCTTATTGTCAACTCCTTTCTGTCAAGCTTCATAATGAAACTAGTTGCAGCTTTTAAAGTACTCAGATAGTACTCATCCTCACTTCTCATGAATTTACTGTATCTAAACCTCTCGATATAACGGATATTAGACACCAAATTATCCACTGTCCCCTTCAATATAATGAAAATTAACAACGGTATGAAGCTATCAGCACCTTCATTATCGAGCCTATGATGTTTCAAAAGACCAAAAATTACTTTACAAGCATTTAATACACATATCATTTTATCTCTTGGGGCCTTAAATTTGTTAATCTTGTTCAATTCATTACCAGCCAACTCGACAAATTTGTCCACCTTGATAGTCCCATTCCCACCTATATCCAAATTATCCATGTCTATAAATCTATACTCGTTGACTTTTTTCTGTAACAACTCATCATCTACTAAATCCTTCCTGTGGCCCTCATCTAGCTTCTCTAACGTCATATTGCAGTTACTCACTAATAATGGAGAATAACATTTGGCGTATAGTTTGCCCATGACTAATTTCTCCATACCTTCTTGCGCATTCCTTAATTCAGGCCCATCCAAATACTTGAAGGGCTCCACTTCTGGATATTTGCTGTAAATAAACTCCTTGAAGTCAGAAACAAGTTTTTTTTGTTCATCGGCAGCCCACAGTGTTCTTTGATTCGAAAAATTACGCAAGAATGACTTGGTGTATCCTACCAAGGGTTCTGCTCTTGGATTCTTTAATTGTTTGGTAAATAACTGAAAATCGAACAAGACATCTTCATCTTTATCCGATGTGGATTCTTGAATATTCTTTTGTACTTTTGTATCCTTGGTTTTCTCAGTCTTATTCAAAGGATCATCCTCCTTTAATATGTCATTCTTCTCACTCATGGAGGCTCTTTTGTTCACCTTCTTGTGAGTCTTTAATGTGGTATGTATCTAATGTTATATGTGAATCACCACCAAAGTTAATTTTTTTTCCAATATTGCAGGGAGTTTTCCTCCGGTTTGCAGCATGATAAAAATATTCTGTAGTCTCATCATTGATAATTACTTTAAAATGTAATGAAATAGTGATTATATGGCATTCATATTCGACTTATTTGACGACTTATACTATGAATTCAAATATTCAATATATTTGGCAGCTTGCTCAAAATTGAAGGCAAGCAATAAAGTAAACCCATTGAACATGCATAATTTAGTAATTTCGTTCATCACCTCTTCCGATCTAACATCATCCACGACAAATATCAAAATGTTATCGTCATTGCTTGCTAGGGGTTCAATCCTTCTTGTTATATAGTCCGCGTATAATTTATGATATGATAATGTAAGAAATAAAACAGCTCTATCCCGGATTAAATAATCGTAATATACCTTATGACCACCTTGGGAAGAAGTATACTTCCAACTAGTATTTTTCAAAAAGTTTAATAGCGGATTTTCCTTCTGTGTCGTATTTACTAGCACTATCTTACTTGATTTCCCTGATGATCCTCTAAATGGTCTCTTCCTAGTATCATCTTCCTTTTTATCGCTGTTTACAGGTAATCTCTGCTGATTAAAGGCATTAATAACTTTAGTATCACGAGTCTGAATATTAAAGCTGTTCGCTGTAGCTTCTGGTTTTGTTTGCAAGTTTGATGGAGTTTGAATCACCGTAGGTTGAGTATCGATTGTACCACCCTTTTGCTCTCGTAGTTTCTTAACACCAGCTAAAATACTTTGAAATGAGGTTGGATCTGTGTTATTCATCGTTTCAGATTCTCTTGATTCAACTTTTCAGGATCTTATTATTTTAGCATCGCATCGTTCTTCTAATTGTTAAGAGTTTGATTTTGTAAGTAGAAAAAATTATATAGACTATAGAAGTTGGTGAAACTGATGCTAAATTAAGGCCACAGTTAATAGCGAATTACAATAAATTACAATATGGGTGCCGACGGTGGAACAATTAATAAGCAACACAATTTGGAACTTACCCTTTCCAAAATTAATGATAATGTAGCTAAGGATGACAATATTCAAGAATATTCATCCATTTCAAAATGGGGGTATTGCAAATTATCAAGCAAGCCGTTAACATTACCTATTGTAAGTGATTATAAAGGGAATATTTATAACAAGGAGGCCATTCTTGAATGGTTGCTCTCATCAACTAAGGAGGAATACTCAGAGAATCAGAAGCAACAAATGAGACATATAAAAAAAATGTATGATGTTGTAGAGCTTAACAATTTAGAAGAATTTAAGAATGATAGAGTAAACTTTCTGAAGTGCAACTTTGGAGACGATGTATTTGGGAAGAATACTACCTCATTTGTTTATTTAAGTACTTGCGGAGATGTTCTACCCAAACATGCCCTAAAGTTAAATAAAGAATCCCACTGTCCAAATTGTAATAAACACTACAATCCACTAGATATAATCATATTGAATCCACTCTCTGAAGTTGATATAATTGCATTGGAGAAGAGACACAAAAAACTAATATATGAGAAATTGTACCATAATGGTATTGCTCGAAAATACAAATCTAAGAGGAGGGAGAAGACAGGAAGTAGAGGTAAGATTACCAAATGACCGAAACAGCCAAGTTAAAACTAGTGTCATTTAAAATAATTATTATTTATTGCTGTTGTTTCTATTTTTGAATATATAGATATAGCTGTGTATATATACAAGTAATGAAGTTTATAGAGAGAAGAATTATCAGTCACACATTAATCAGTAGTAGTAGCTGGCTTATCAGCAGTTTGAGTTTGTTTATCTTCAATTGCTTTAGCATTATCAGTCGTAGTAACATGTTTTTCGTAACGCTTACCATTGGCGTAAAGAGTGTATATTAGTCCACCAGTCATGTATAATGTACCACCAACTAAGGTCAAAACTGTTAAACGATGTAGGGTATCAGTGACTCTAGTGTACCAAGCGTATCTTGCCATTGTATGTATGTATTGTTCGTAGATTTAGTTGCGATGCCTCCCTGTTGTTTGAACTATAGACAACCATTTAGGGAGATTTATTTTTCACATCCATGTTGATGGGATAGAGCTTCGCTGAGCAAATTAAGGACCGTCTGCTGTGACAAACAACACGTCAGTAAACAAAAGTATATGTATTATATGTATAATAAACTTGGTGTATATAGATCGACATATAGGTCTATGTATAAAAAATAGTATCAACTGTTGAATATAGAATAATAAGCAGACAAAAATGAATGTTTCATCTTGCGGATGTACCTCTGGTAGGTGGACTCCCTAGACAAGTAAGAGCGAATATTATCCTGGACTCTGTTTAGTAAGTCGTACTTGCTCTCAGATGAAGTGGTTGGAATACCATAACTATTTAAATAATCCATGATGTCCTCTTGGGTCCATGAGTTAAATAAATCGATTATTTTTCTACTGACTTCGTCAGCAGAAGATTCGGCTTTGCCTTGTAGGTTAGCTAACTGCTGGGTTAAAACATCATACGCTTGATAGTCCTTTATATTTTCGCCTTTTGATTTTGCCCAGTCCTTAATATCCTCGATTGACCAAGTCGGTTTGATCTTAGACCTTAGATCTTCTAACTCAGTTTCTCTGTACTTCTTTACCAAGTTGCGTAAATTGCTTTTGGAACTATACCAGCCATAATGGATATAATGTCTGTCCAAAAATTCTTTCAATTTCATGTACGACCAACTATCTATATCAGCCAAAAAAGTATCATTTACATGATCTAATGCAGTTTTGGTTTCTGCGAGAAAGTTTGTGACATGAGATTTAGAAGAGTCCCAAAAATTCTTAATGTTCTCTTGCGACTTTGAAAGAAATGGCTTTGCCTCTGCTTGTTTCATAGATAAATACCAACCAATATCGTCTTTCAATAGATCAATGTTGTCATTCACCGTTTCAGCCAAGTATTCATGATATTTGGATAGGTCTTCCTTTAATGGGATTTCATGGCCACGCAACCACTTGACTAAATCCTCTTTTGACCAGTCGCTTGCAATATCACCTTTAATTTCACCAAATTTATCAAAGAACTGCTTGTTGGAAAAGTTAAGCGAATCCAACAAGTCCATCTTCTTTTGTAGTACCTTCTGAGATACATGACAAATATTCTTCCTTACTGTCTCTAATAACTCATCTCTCTTTGCCCCAGCCTCGTACTTAATCTGGTTGGCATCCAACCATTTAGTAAAATCCTCAACAGACCAGCTATCAAACAAGGATCTTGTTGGGTAGTAGCCGGATATGTCTAAACCCTTGGCTGAATCCCTGAAATTCTTTTGCACCATGGCAATCAAATCATCCTTTGTCTTTGTGATATCATGATCATTATCTGAACGGCCCAGAAAGTCATTAAGCTTTTCAATAGGCCAGCTGGTAAATATCCATTGAGATACATCGCCATCCATCTTCAGCCACGGAAATGTCTTCTCTTCGGACTGCCAGACGTGCCACCAGGGCTTTGGTTGGGCCTCTGATGACCAAATATCAGATGCATCTTGTTTCAGATCCTCCAAAGACTTCTTAGATACTTCCTCCAAATTATTCAAATGGTCTGCAACATAGTCCTTCAGGTCATTCTTTGTCCATTTATCAAAACTGAATACATTCTGTTGTGCTGCCACCACTTGGGTAGCCAATAGCATAACGTAATACACAAAAAGACCCCTCATAATTTATTAATCTTTTGAGGACATTTATCAGAATTCACAATAGAGGTGAACATAATAATGGCCCTCTTATATACAAAATTAGTGCTTGTATCCCTATCTCATCTCCCTTAATTGCGTTTCGTAATATCAATCCCTTATTATTCTATTATGGTATTTTTCACGTGACTATCACGATAATTTTTTCATACTTTTCTTATTTTCAATTGAAAACTAACATAATTATCATTGGTAAACAGAGAAACATATAGAAAAGAAAAAGCGATCATTAAGAGACTGTCATGAGTAATACAGGCAATGGAAAGACACCTACTCCTACTCCAACCCCTGGCTCCACCGTTGGGCTTAATTTGTTAGACGGACAGGATATCATTAACCATTCCTTCCAACATATCATACCTACACCAATATCTGTAACGAGAGATCAATCTAATGGGATTGCCATTGGGGTAGGTTCCAATAGCAAATCCCTACAGTTCTCTCTTTCAAATTTAAATATCTTCGAGAGTTTACCTTCGGAGACCTCTCGTGGTGTAGATGATTTGACAAGAATGAAGATGGCATTGTTAACTGATTTACAAGATGAAATAAAGTGGTCCCTAAAGAAATATTTAGCATATAGTAACAAAGCCCCATATATGATTAGTTTGAAGAACTTACCTGAGTTGTTACCATTGTTTAAGAAATTCATTATTTCCATGAAACCTTTGGTTAAAAATTTTGATGGTCCTTTGGTCACAGAAACTCAAATTATGTGTACCCTACAAAATGGGTTAAACAGTTTATTGATATTGAGAAATTTGGCTCAGGATACAGATTCTATTCAAATTTTAATAAAGGATGAGGAAATAAAGGACTTCTTGTTATTTGTTCTAATGAAATATAACGAATCCCTTCAGAGTGACTCTCAATGGCAAATATTTGAATCTAATAAGTCGTACTTTAACGAATTGATACATTATACATTAGACTTAGTTGAGGCTATCTCATCCTATTTGGCACCAGCAAAGAAGGATGATTTATATTTCCAAACTTTGGTGTCCATCTTAAATAAAACCAAGGATAGATATATGGTTATATCCATCTTAAGATGTTTGTCGCGTCTCTTGGTGAGATCCAAAGAAGACGAGGAGAGCGCTGCGGATAATTTGGATGATAAGACATTATCCCTAATTGTGTCTTTCTTACTGATTGAATGTGATGCAGAATTAGTTACTGCTTCCGTCGATTTCTTATATCAATATATTTTACCTGGTAATCAAAGAATTACAGAGTTATTAAAGGATACACAAAGATTTGCAATTTTCTCAGCCATCTTACCTAAATTATTAACCTATAATATCAAGATTCCAAACTACTCATTACTCTCAAACACAGATGTTAGATTAGTGAAAAGATTGAAGCCATCGCCTCCAAAAAACGCCCCTGAGATTAGCCAAGAATTGTTTGACGAACTATTACAAATGAATGAACCAATGAGATCCACAGCGTGGTTGAGATGTTGTTTTGAACCAGTTGAAGATGCAGAATATAAACAAATAGATTTATGGAGATCATATGAATCTAAATTTGTCACGCCAGTACGTGAATCCGGTAGAAAATTGTTACCTGCCGTTGAGTTTATCAAGAATGTATCGAATGCATTCATGGATGCCTCTGCTATGGTTGTTACAGATAATGTTACCGGTAAGAAAAGATTCGTTATTAGAGGTGTGCAACCAAGAGCGAGAGCCTTAACCATAAAGGAAGGGGAAATCGCATCTGGTAACCCAACAACATCAAAATTAAAGTCTAAATTTATCGGTGATGAGGATGAGATTAAACCATCTAGACAAGAAAAAATGCCAGCCGTTCAATTTCCAAATAAATTATCTGATATGTCTAAACTGGTAGCCACTTTCTTATGTTTAATTTCAAATGATGATAAGGGCTTTGGTATGGATATCTGTAAAAATATTAAACCGATTGTTCTTCACAAGTTAGCTGATGTTCCTCCTTTGAGCTCTGCGTTATCGGAATATTTAGATAACACACCAAGCATATGATAGGGTTATGTAATAGATATATATATACATATATACATATCTTAACAAGAGAGAAAAATAATACAATGTAACTATATTTGAAAATAATGCAATTGGTTTTTTAACATTAATGATTATTGTTGATATTGTTTTATAAAGTAATCTGTTAATACAAAGGGATGAATCATTTGTCATCATTTCTAAAGACAAACACTTGGTCATCACCACCAGATGGCACAGAGGCTTGGTTCCAACCTAAATCAGTGGCATATTGTAAGACCATCTTTTCCATAGGTTCCGGACCACAGATTAACAATCTGTTTTCATCAGACGCAGGTGGTAAATAGGTGGCCATTTGTTCTTTGGTGATCAAACCAACGTCTCCAGTCCATTTGTCCTTTGGATTACGTACAACGTAGTGAACCTCAAAGTTTGGATACCTTTCGGACATTTCATTCAATTCATCATGTAGCAAAATATCATTTTCGGTATCATTTAAATATATCAAAGACACTTTCGTTAAATCTTCTGGTACAGTAATGATTTCATTTAATAGTTGTAAAAGTGGAGTGATACCTGAACCACCAGCAACAAAAGCAATTGCCTTGGAAGAGTTTGGGGCATAGTTAAAAGTACCCATTGGACCCATGAATTCAACAGTAGAACCTTCCTTTAAACCAGCGAATCCCTTTGAGATGTTACCATCTGGATATGACTTGACTAGCAGATCTAGGTAACCAGCTTCTAAATTGGAACTGATTGGGTTATAATAGCCAATGACATCCTTACCATCCATTTCTAGCTTGGCGGCAACGTAGTGACCAGCTGGTATATTCATTGATTCTAGCTTGGTCTTTAATTTGAAACGGTAGATGGCTGAGTTTTTTGAAATCAACGTTTGATCTTCCAATTCTAATGCAGTCCATCTGTCAGTAAATAATGATTGTCTACGACTATAAGCAGTTAAAGCTCTGTAACCTAAGAGCATACCAAATAATGGTAAAGCTAATAGGTATTTAGCTTCACCTGTCATGTAAGACACAATGAAGATACCTACACTGAAGAGACATGTTGGAATAACGATACCGTGTAATGGTTCATCTAAGATATTTGGTGTGTCATTGATAGCATCTTCGAGGTTTTCAATTTTGTTATCCATGGTTGATTTGCTTATGTCTTGTCCTATCCTGGATACAATATTTTCAGTGTTAGAAACGATGAGTGTCAATAAATACCATCAAATATTATTTTTCATGATACTTTTTCTTCCCAGAAATCTTCTTTGTTCTTCCACGGAAACTCACTGCTTAATAATATGCGGGAATTATCAAACAAACGAAGAAAGAACAGTTGGTGATTATTATTAATGGAGGATTAAATAAAATTGCCCATGCTTCAATGTTATCTAGGTGCTGGTATCTATGTATGTGGAAATATATAAATTATACAGGATCGACTTCACAGCCGGTTAAAATTCGTCATCGTTGAAGGAATCGGAGCCAACTTCGATGTAATCTCTTTCTAAAGCAGCTAAATCTTCTCTAGCCTCTGTAAATTCACCTTCTTCCATACCTTCACCCACATACCAATGGACGAAAGCACGTTTAGCGTACATTAAATCAAACTTTGCATCGATTCTCTTCCAAGCCTCAGCAATAGCAGTTGTGTTGGATAACATACAAACAGCTCTATCGACTGGGGCTAACTGCGAGGAAGGAGTAGCCGTGGGTGGTTCATAACAGATACCGATCTTGAAACCAGTTGGGCACCAATCGACCATTTGGACGGTTTTCTTGTTCTTAACTTGGGCCACAGCGGCTTGGACATCTCTTGTGACAACATCACCTCTGTATAATAGACAATTGGCCATGTATTTACCTTGAGCTGGGTTACATTTGACCATTTGGTTACCTGGTTCAAAGCAAGAATTAGTGATCTCAGCGACAGAGTTTAATTCGTGATTAGCCTTATTCTTAGATTGAATTGGGGAATAAGAAACTAATGGGAAATGAATTCTCGGGTATGGGACTAAATTAGTTTGGAATTCGTTCAAATCTACATTTAAGGAACCATCGAATCTTAATGATGCGGTAACAGATGACACAACTTGAGCTATCATATTGTTTAAATTTTGGAAATTTGGTCTAGGAATATCAAGGTTTCTCTTACACATATCATAGATTGCTTCATTATCCACCATGAACGTACAATCGGCATGTTCTAAAGTAGTATGTGTTGTTAGGACAGTGTTATATGGTTCAACTACAGATGTAGAAACCTGTGGACCTGGATAAACTGCGAATTCAAGTTTTGATTTTTTACCATAATTTTCAGATAATTCTTGTAATAATAAGGAACCCAACCCAGAACCAGTACCACCACCTAAGGAATGTGTGAATAAAAACCCTTGCAGCCCATCACATTGATCAGCCATACGTCTAACTCTATCTGAGATATCATCCAGCATAGCACTACCAATAGTATAATGGCCTCTAGCGTAATTATTAGCTGCATCTTCCTTACCGTTAATCAATTGTTCTGGGTGAAAAAGATCCTTATATTCCCCGGTACGTACTTCATCGATCACATTAGGCTCCAAATCGACATAGACAGCTCTTGGTACATATTTACCCTTACCTGTCTCGTAAAAAAAGGTGGAAAATCCTTCTTCACCACCCTTGGGTCTCGTTAATCCTTCCTCTAGGTACCCATCCTTTTTAATACCATGTTCTAAAGTATATAATTCCCAACAGGCGTTACCTATTTGACAACCAGCTTGACCGACTTTAAGTATAATTGTAAATAAGATTACATAGAAATGTTAGTAAAAGGAGCTGATGAAACGCCAATGTATATCCTTAACTAAACGCGAAAATTGTTTAGAGATGACTATATCGAGCTTGACATATCGAATGGGAAAAAGTATGTAAATATACGTACCGTTTATGCTAATGACTTCTCTCATTTGTTTCTGTATATTCTTGTTTTAACGGATTATGTTTGTAACTTAATATTTGATCCCTGTGTTTAAAGTTGTGGGAATGAATATATATGTCTAAAAACTGTTTGTTTATTTCTGAGCCTATTTTAGAAAAAATCTTGAGCACAGGCGGGTAACATGTAAAACTTGGTATTCATATAATATTATATTATATGTATAAACAAGTTATGAAGAGTAGAGATGTGTTACCAAGTTTACTTGAGTACATCAATAAATTTTTTTTAATGTTTTCTGTTTGTATTTCTTAAACTGATGTGACGAGGAATATATGGTATAACGACAAACACGCTGAGAAGAAAATCGATATCTCAATTGCTTTGTCAGATGATTCTTTGAAAAGCACAATAAAATATATGAAACGCATTCTATTGTTTATCCTTTATATGTCAAATATGTATTAAAGTAGATTGTCAATAAAAAATGCGCCATATAAAGTTGTAATCTCCGATTTGTAAATCAATGATATATGCAACAACTATAATGGAATATAACTGACACAACATGATAATAAGATAAAACTCATTGAATATTGAATAATTAAAATGAAAGAAGCGTTATATAAATATAAAATAAAAATTAATTATAAACCCGAATTAAATGCAAGGAGATGGTATTAAACCTCTATCAACAGATCAAAGATAATAAAATAAGAAAATGAAAGGTAGAGTAGGATAGGAGAGGAGTAAGTGGGTAAAACATGAACGAATAGTGGCAGTAATAACACTTAAAGGAAGACGAACGACTAGACAAGATGATATCAGATTACACGTCCTCGATCTCGTTAGAGGAAGAAGTTTCATTAACTTGAATTCTACCACCTTGAGCGAAACGAGATGGGTTAACTTCATCGTGATACTTTTCAGAGATTTCTTCTAATGTCATTCTCTTAGTTTCTGGAATCAATAAAGTTAAGAAGATACCACAAAGCATGAATAAAGCGAAAATTTCCATAACGTGAGGTAACCAACAATTCTTCTTCTTACCATCTCTAGCACAGTTGTGATCAATCAAAGTACCTAAAGCAGTTTGGGCAATAATAGCACCGACTTTACCAGACGCAGCAGAGATACCATGGGCAGTAGATCTGTATCTAGTTGGGAAACATTCACCTGGGACGATAAAAGTTGTAACATTTGGACCGAAATTTTGGAAGAATTGAGAGACAATGTATAGACCTAATAGCCCACCATCACTTAATCTGTTGTAACCGAAACCCATACCACAGAACAGAGCAGTTAAGATGATGAAACCAGCTAATTGAATTGGTTTTCTACCGATGGTATCAATAGTAGCGACAGAGAACCAATAACCTGGTAAAGAACCAGCACAGATTAAGATTAAGTTACCAACAGCAGAATCATAAAGTTTCTTGTAAACGTTACTAGAACCAGCGAAACCAATAGTTTGTAAAATAACAGCGGTATTTAAGGAGATACCATAGAAAGCAACATCTAACATAAACCAAGAACCAGCTGTACCTAATAGAATCTTACCGTATTTCCACTGACCGAAATGATGACAGAAATCCTTGAATGAAGCCTTTGGTGGAGCAGCTGGTTCGAGGAGTTCTTCGTCGTAACCAGCGACTCTGTCCATACCCTCAGCGGAAGAACCATCATGTTTCATATCATTAGCGACATTAACCTTTTGAACTTGAATGTTTTCCATATCATTTGCAGCGTTAACATCTAAGGCATATCTTGGAGATTCCGGAATGGTTAATCTATAGTAAAGAGCCATCATACCTGGGACGGCACCTAAACCGATAAGAATTCTCCACATTTGATCACAAGCCTTTTGACATCTCCAATCACATTCTTTACCATTATTAGCATATTTTAATTCACTCTTGTAAGCGGCGATTGTTACTAAAGCAACGATACCTGCAGAGATTTGACCCCAAGCTTGATTAGCGAAGACAGCACCCATGATAGCACCTCTCCATTTTGTAGTAGCGAATTCAGATGTAATAATAGATGATAATGGATAATCACCACCGATACCGATACCCATAACGATTCTGTAAAAAGTTAAGACGGCAACGAAATTAACACCTGGAGCTTGACCTAAAGTACATTGTAAGATAGCACAAGCAATGACAACAATTAATTCTAGACCATAAATCTTCTTACGACCCAAGATATCAGCAGCGGCACCGAAGGAAATTTGACCAATAACGGTACCGACAGAAGTAGAGACCTTCAACAAAGTATTGGTAGATGAAGGCATATCACCATGCCAAAAGACATAAGACATCATAGAGATACCTAAATTAATTGCAAAGATATCATAAGAATCTGTTAAGAAACCAACACCAGCAACCAAGATGGTTCTAACTTGTAACCAACCGAACCCAGCGTTATCAATTTTTTCCAAAGCTAATTTTCTTCTCTCTAATGGATCCTCCACATGGGCGAATTCATTTAAATAGTTGTGGAAAGCAGCGTTACCACCAACTGTCATATTATTTTCAGCGACCTCGGATTGGTGTTTTTCTAACGCTTCACCTTGAAACTTTTCATTATTATTCTTCTTGTTAAACATGATAGAAAGGTTTTTTATTTTTCCCTGAGTTTGTATATCTATGAGTGATGCTTATAGAGATAAGTTACTATTTAAGTTATATTTGATAAAAGATAAAAAGGGTGAAAAAACGTGAAAAGCGAAAGATATGAGAGAAGGTCAAGAGTTTATATATGGGGATTATGGATTACAGATTAGCTGATGAGTGAGCCAATTGAGATTGAGGGGAGATGCATTGAAATGATGAGGCTACAAAGAACGAAAAAGTGAGCTAGAAAGGGTTCTTCGGAAGTGGAAGAGAGATGAATTCCCGCACGTGGAGGCCGGATTAATCTAGCAATTACAGAGACGGATTTAAACAATACCTTAGAAAGTGCCAATAACTGAGAGAGACGAAAAGTGATTGTGGTCTAGAAAACGATCTACACGAGGATTTCGGTGTGGGGCACGGCGGCACACGTGGGGCACGTGGCGGTCCCGATTGGGAAAGTTTGTCGTTTTGTGGCGCGTGCACGTGTGTGACTTATTTTTTTTTTTTTTTTTGTTTTATTCAGTGTGGGATGCGTCAGCGATTCACGTGTGTCACAGTTGGGTATTGTCGTGACGAACGTTGTTGCTTGTTGTTAAGGGGCACGGCCAGGTGCCATATTCATTGCATCCCGCAAATAGCAAGGAAAAAACGTGTGAGTGACTCGGCCAGTAATGGTTGCAGTTTTATTGTGCTACAACTAGACAGACATGGCTCGGCCAACTCTATCCTGCGGGGATCCACACTCTGAAGCAATGGCAATCATTTAGTCGCCTGAAACCCGTGCCAAAAATGCCTTCGCTTTCCCTGTCTTTTCAATTAGACCGCTTTCGGTCGTTAATTATTTATTTACTGCGTGTATATGCTATGAAAAAAATAAATTGATAGATTAATTAATTAATTAGATTCCATTGCTGTGTGACGTTTTTGATCCCTCCTTTTTTGATTATTTTTATTTTTACTCTTTTTTTTTTTTTTGATTGGGATCCAAATCTGTAAACCGGGTAAGTTTTACATCAAGCCCTAATCACCAATATAGGGCTCAGACCCTTTATTTCGATATTTTCCAACTATCTTGATAATAAAAATATTTGGGACCTTATCTATGAAGCCACATCCAAACGTAAGGGTCTAAAGAGATAATTATCGCGATGTCGATGAATAATAGAAAGAAGTTACTACTTATGGGTCGTTCTGGATCAGGGAAGTCATCCATGAGATCCATTATCTTCTCCAATTACTCTGCCTTTGATACAAGAAGACTTGGGGCTACGATCGATGTAGAACATTCTCATTTGAGATTTCTCGGGAATATGACCTTGAACCTATGGGATTGTGGTGGACAGGACGTATTCATGGAGAATTATTTTACAAAACAAAAGGATCATATCTTTCAAATGGTTCAAGTATTGATTCATGTCTTTGACGTGGAATCACAAGAAGTTATTAAGGATATAGAGATCTTTATGAGGTCTTTGAAACAATTAAAGAAGTATTCGCCAGATGCAAAGATATTTGTTCTCCTGCATAAGATGGATCTTGTACAATTGGATAAAAGAGATGAATTGTTTCAAATTATGATGGGTAAATTAACGGAGACCTCGACAGAGTATGGCTTTCCTAATTTGGTTGGGTTCCCAACCTCAATATGGGATGAAAGTTTATACAAGGCTTGGTCTCAGATAGTTTGCTCATTAATACCTAATATGGATATCTACCAGACAAATTTGATCAAATTTAAGACTGTATTAGATGCATATGAGATTATCTTATTTGAAAAGACAACTTTTTTAGTCATTTGTTCAAGTAATACAGACACAACAACAACTAACAACACAGACAACATCTTGACAAATAAATCCAAAGAGACAACAATGATAATTGACCCAAAGAGATTTGAAAAAATTTCAAATATTATGAAAAATTTTAAACAAAGTTGTACAAAATTAAAGAGTGATTTTCGGACACTCATTCTAAACGAGTCCATATATGTTAGTGAGATCTCTTCAAACATGGTATGTTTCATAGTACTAAATAACAACACACAACCACAACAGTTAGTCCTTGAAAACATAAGGAAGGCAAAAGAATTTTTTCAATAATTGAATCATTCATCATATCTAATCGACTCCCATAAGAGTTAATTTTGAAAAGTATATAACAATATCACACAAACATAATTATTACCAAATAGATAAACATCGCAAAAGTATAAAACTTATATTTCCTCATACGTGGAAAATAAACTTTTTTGAAAAAGAATACAGGCAACGAGTCCAGCCAATAAATATCTCTGCAGAAAGGACACGATTGACGAAATAAAAAAACATTCCTGAAAAACTTACCCCAACCAAATCTTACTTAGGAAACTAAAGTTCCATCAGATCTCAGTATCTAAAAAAAAGTAAAAGAGGAATCCAACATACTTAATGATCAAATCGTATAATAATCAAATGACGCATATGTAACATGTCGGCTCTATTGAAATTGTTGAGAACCTTAAATAAAAGTTTGTATGTCTATATCCGAAAGAAGGTACATTATATAAAAAAAAACAAAATCGTAAGACAATTTAATTTCTCTATTGTTTATGCAAAAAAAAAAAAAAAGGTACGGTTTCAAGGCTATCACCATATTTTCGTACACATTTAATCCTTGGGATTAACTGTTACACCCAACTATAAACCAATTGAATCTTCAACTGTTAGAACACCAAATTTTATTACAATATAGTGTAATAAATTATTCATGGCATCTCTTTTAAAAACTTACTACAACGTATAGTAAGATTGACCCATTTCTTGATAATAACAATACAACAACAACAACCGGACTTTCCTTGTCGGAAAAATCACTACACTTAGGTACGCAAAATACAGTTTCCTATATGTTGACTTAAATAAATCCGGTATCATTCTTTCTGAACGAAAAATATTTACCTAAATTTTCAAATAACAATACAAAATAGTAAAACAATACCGTACTCTTGAAAAGCCGCTGAGTAGAACCGCCAATCCAATCAGTACATGGCACCGATATTGTCAATTAGCGATGTATGAATATCAATATGAATACATACAGAGAAAAGGTTCTTGTTCGGGCAAATGAAATGGAAAGAATAGCAGCAATTATCAACTCCATTTGGAAATTAATCATACTTCTAGATTCCCCAAAAAAAATGAAAAAAGATAAATGTTGCAAAAAAAATTTCAAATAAAAGAGAGAACAAAAATCATTATTTGACTCTTCAATTTCTGATACCCTTCCTTTCTCTCTTGTATCCAATTTTTGTTCTTTTAAAAAAGAACTCCGTGGATATTTGACGAAGTTTCCACCCTATATGAAGTGAATTGTCATATAGAGCATAAGGTATTTGAAAGGTAGGTTTAACAATCATTGATCCAGTGTTTGGATAAATTATCCAGTGAATTTTCAATCATATGGAAGGGGCTTCGACTGGAATACAGTAGTAGAGTTCAGTTGTAGATAGTAATTCAACTGAACAATTCAAGATTGAAGTTTAACCAAATATTGAAACATTGGATATTTATTTTGATCAGATTTTATATGCTGGTATCCGATTTGTGGAGATCGTGAGCTACTGGACTTAAAATCTTGAAGTCATGAACAGTTGTGATGTGTAGATCGCACACTGTTTGTGAATTTTGAGAACAAGCGTGTAGAGTGTTTGCGATTTTCCTGTGAATGTTGGAGCGAATTTCAGAAGGAACAATGTGCATGATAATATCGGATATTTATTTTGCATTGTATTTTTAATTTTCGTTCATTCATTCTAGTGATCTGAAGGGTTTCTTATTGAATCACATGTGGTAGGATGTTAAAAGTTATTAACGGATCAGCAAGTCGATAACGGTAAAATAGGATTTATCACTGGTCAATTATTATTGGAAAGTTATACTGGGAATAATACTTTATTATGGTACAGTTAATAAACTCAGATGAAAAATAATTAATTATTTTTTTTTCTTTTGGTCCTACGGATGACATTGTTAACTGTACGAAATCGTTTATATAATAATATTCAATTTGTAAAATAATATATTCAAAGTCATCGCAGAAACACTCTTTTTTTTGTAATTATAGATCATAACAAGATCAGACATACAAGGTTTTGTTTTCTATGCATATATGCAATTAAAACTTAAAAAGAATTTTATTTTTTTTTCATAAGCGGATAAATAATATATGTATGTACAAATAAATAGACATTATGTAACTTCGTAAAGATGTAAGTTAAACCTACATTTACATTTGTTTGAAGAAATCTCTCTTAAAGAAAGTTAACTTTAACCAATCGAAAAAGACCTTATATCTCATTCTGTTAGACAATAACATACCTAAGTAAGATAATCTCCATAAGTAGAAAGTCAAAAGACCACCACCAGTGTATAAGTTTCTCTTACCGTATGTCATATTTGCAATAGCTTTTTCAGAACCTAAATAAGCCAAAGCACCTAAATGTAAATATTTGAATGGTTTGAAATTATTTTCTTCGAATAATAGATCAGTCTTACTCTTGCGTTCAGCCAATTGTTTATGGAACCCCTGTTTTTGATCCATCTTGTCAAATAATTTAGCCAAATATTCAGCTTCTTGATGAGCAACCTGTGCAGTTGGCGGTAACCCAATAAATGCATTGTCACCAATGGCAAAGATATTATTGGAACCCTTGACTTGTAAAAATGGATTAATGTTTAATGCTCTTGTAGAGTCATTTTGTTCAGGAATTTTTTTGAACAAATCAGTAATAATTGGACGACATTTATTACCAGTAGCCCAAATTAAAGTACCATATGGGATTGATTCCTCAGTTACAGAACCATCTTCATGTTTAGTCTTTGCGATTAAATGATCAGCTTCGACCTTTGAAACAGCGGTTCTTAGATGTAACTTAATGGAAGTATCCTGTAAAACTTCTTGTGCGTATGATGAAAGTTTTTTGTCGAACATGTTTAAGACAGAAGGTAATGCCTCTACTAAATGAATTTGAACTTCAGAGGCTAAATTTGGAGCAAATTTTTTCAATTCTTCAGTAACATAATCTTGTAATTCACCAGCTGTTTCGACACCAGTTGGACCACCACCAACAACAACTAGCGACAATAAACGTTTACGTTCTGGATCACCTGGTGGTAAGAAATTAGCCTTTTCTAAGTTTGAAGCAAATCTTTCTCTAATTTCGAAAGAGTGTTCGATTTCTTTCATAAAATTACCATACTTTTGGACACCTGGAATGCCAAATGTGTTTGGTTCTGCACCAACGGCAGAGATTAAATAATCATATTTGATCTCTAAGGAATCCTTTGGATGAATACCATCTAGGGATGATCCCGAACCCTTGTTAGCCAATAATTGTGTAATTAAAGCAACAGATGATACAGAGACAGAATTTCTCTCTGGATTAATGGAAGTAGCCTCAGCTTCGTAGTATGTCACATTACCCTTTTTCTTTAGAGCGAAATTGACAACAGGTTCAATAATTGATTTTTCGTCAACGGTACCAACTGGTGTAGATGGTAACAATGGTGTGAAAAGGAAATAAGATCTTGGTGAAACGATAGAGACATTATATTTTTTAGTATCAATATGTTTTAAAAAGGAGATAGCACCCCAACCTGAACCCAAAATGACGACATTTGGCTTATCATCATGATTTTGGTCGATTACTTTTGCAGTCTTGAAGGAAGTTGGACCTGTACCAGCTTCTTTGATACCACTAACTGTCTCTTTTGTGTTTATAGACGTTGTAGCAGCAGAGGTAGCAGTCTTGGCAGAGGTAGTAGCAAATCTAATAATTTGCCTTGACAACAACACTGTATTTTTAGTTGTATGTAAAGTGGAAATCATAATGTATAATTTTTGAGAGATGAGGACAAAGTATATAACTCAGACAGTGAAAAGATACAGAAAAATAGTACAGATAGAAACTCAAACCAGAATTGAGTAAATATATATATGTGTTTACAAGATAATCTGCTCTCTGTCTCTTAGTGATCCTCCAGGGGATACAAACGTTGCAGACTCGGAGTCCAATGCATACTTTCCCGCAGTTACGTAGTCTGCAATTTGATTCGTCGCAATTTTTTTCACTCCGTTTGAATCCCGCATGACTAAAAAAACAAAAAATGCAGAGCAAATTTTTTATGCCGAGAAATCGGGGAAGCGGTTTTGGGAAGCGGTTGTCTGTATTTTTTTAGCACTTCCTTATAAAAAAAGCACTTCCCGTTACAGAAATGTCAATTTGTCCCAATTAGGAAATGTAAACATTGAAATACACAAAAATTTTCGATGATACCCTGAAATATTTTACTGCATAAATTATGTTTATGCTTATATAATATCTGGGGGAGGATGAGTTTAGTAAATCTTCCTTTCAGTGATATTTCAGTTTATTCAGAATCCCCACCTGCTTTTTATTACACTACAGGATGCTTTCAAACAGAAGAAGTCTCTCGAACAAATCGTCAATTTCAGATTTTTCAAACCATCATTTAAATGATAATGGTTCAAAAAGAAACCCAAGAGGTAGAGTAACTGATTTTAATGGAAATTGGAACGCAAGTCATGTTCCTAGGTATATGTCGAACACAAACCATGTCCCCAATTTAAATACAAGTAGACAACAACAGGATCAGCAATCATTTTCACAACAACAGCAATTACAAGCGCAGGCGCAACAATTCCCTCAATACCAATACGCTTATAGGTACCAACAACAACAACAACAACAACAACAACAGTCACATCAATACCCACAACAGCAAACCACGCAATTGTATCAACAACAATCTCAGAACTATCAGAGAGATTGCAACTATGGGAGAATTAACAATCAACAGAAGAATAATATCAACAGACCTAGAGTAAACCGTACTCAACGTAATATTAACATTAAATATAGCAACACAACTGGAAATTCAAACTCACATTCAAAACCTTACTCACAATATAAGGAAATAAAGACAAATACTGAGATACCAGAAACTTTCCAACATTCACATCCAAATAAATACCAAATCATCGATCTGGATGCTGTAGATCATTCAAATAAAATGAATGCTATTATAAATATTATCCCAAAGAAACAACAGCATAATCATCAGGTGTATAAATTAGCAACACCATTGCTTACACATGATCAACCTGAGCCATCGGCCTTGACAAAATATTTGGACACCAAGAAACAATCAAACAATGTCAAACAACCATTACTGTTGGGTGGTAACCCCCAATTTAAATTAACATCTTTGATTGAATACTCAGCAAAGTTATTTGATACCTGTATCGCAAAGGATCCACGTAACAAACTACGCCTTTCGACATTTAATGATTCCTTCGATTTAAGTTTTGATGGTAAAGCTATGGATAGAAGCGATGTCTTTAGAATGGTAGATTCATTTAGTGTAGCGTTTGATGACTCAAAGAGTAGAATTCTGGGTGAAGATGATGAAGAAGTCATGGTTAGTGGTAATATCTTGCCGAAGGGAATCGCAGATCGATCGTTCTAATAACATTGAGTAATTCAGGTTTTTTGAAGTTTTAAATAAATATACATTAGCGTAATAATATATTTAATTACATAGATTCAATAAGAGAAACATTGACTTAATTGAAATCGGTGAGAACAACCAAGAGTTACATAATATACTCATTTTTTAGTCAAAATTTTCTTTCACAATATTGAGGCACAGATAGAAACACATTCCACTCTATGACAAGGATGTATATCGAATTATATTATTGTAATGTATTTACATGTATAGACTATATATGGAATATGATTTCTCCTTCACTAATTACAAAGTGGCCTTCTCCTTAATCACTTCAAACCCAGGGTTTGACTTTCTCAACTCCCTTTGTTCTCCCTTGGATAGACTCTTATCAGTCAATTCAACTTTTATCAACTCCTTTACCTTTAACAAAGAACCGGTTATTGCGGGAGTAACAGCTCTGTATATCACAGATCCCCTCTTACCAAAACCAAGAGACTTCACGATGCTCCTGGTTGCCTTAGGTAAACCAATCAACGATCTCATCAAAGTTACTCTGTAAAAAGCCATCTTGTCGCTCGTTCTCTCTTTATCTTGTTGTTTTTCGTTGTGTTGTTTGTTCTACTTTCTATACATTCAATATTCAAATTCACTTGTTTTTTCAATTATCCAACAGTCCGAGTTTAAAAATGTCCCCTTCTAAGTGACAGTAACAAACTCATCACACAAACCATCGATACAACATAAAAATTATCATAATATAGCATAAAATAGCATGAATAGACAAGATATACCTACAAGACACATACATTTACCGAGATATCAAATAACCCCTGAATTTGTGAATCGGATACGTGAAATACGAAAGGAAAAACGGTTAAGGGAAGCCCTAAAGCCACCGGATCCCAAATTTGATTTCATCAAACGTGAATTATTGACCGTACCACATTTTCAATCAATGAGTAACTCTAAATGTATTAGGGTTATGACATATAATACTTTGTCCCAATCCATGATAAGAAGGGAATTGTTTCCAGGTTCACAAGATGCGATTAAATGGTGTAATAGAGCCCGGGTACTCTTCAATGAGATCAAATATTATGGATGTGATGTGATGTGTCTACAGGAAGTAGATTCATTGCAATGGGATCGATTTTGGGTACCAAGGATGAATGAGTTAGGTTACGTCGGACAATTCTACAAGGGATACGAGAAGAAGGTTCACGGAATAGGGATATTTTGGAAAATGGATATGTTTGATATGGTGAATTGTCTCTGTATCAGGCTCGATGATGTGTTGTTGAATGGCGGAATGAAAACAAGAACAAAAACTAAAAATGTTTGCATGATCATGGCACTGAAATTTAAGGGAAATGATTCGTATCGTTCGGGGCTGATCATAGGAACTACTCATTTATTTTGGCATTTATTTGGTACGTTGGATAGAACAAGACAGCTTGCAGTTATCCTTGAGAAGTACAAATGGTTTATGAAACGCATTAATTTAGAATTCAATGATGGTGATGGAAGATTAGATCATTGGGTTAATCTACTTACGGGTGATTTCAATTCACAACCTTGTGATGCACCATATATTTCAATCACATCAAAACCAGTTAGATTAACTGGCAGGTCAAAGGCAGTTATTGAATGTAGCGCCTCCTATAAATTTTCAAAGAAACGAAATGGGGAAGAAGAAGATAATGAAATTCAGACTGATGAGGATGATGTGAAGGGAAATGGTGAGGACGGTATTAAACATGAATTCAGAGATCCTCGTCCAAAAATATTTAAAGCAACGAAAGAGCAAAGAAATATGGTTGAAAATTTAGAAAGAATTCACAATTCTATAGAATTAAAGGCCACCTCCCTTTATAGCATCGCATATCGTAAGGTTGATCCACAAAACGTGAAATTTGAGAAGATGCATAATGGAGAGCCTGAGATATCGCATAGCTCCTTACAATGGTCTGGTTTATTAGATTATATATTTTTAATTACACCTTGGAGGCAGAATGAATGTGTTGGCAGGATTGATTATAACTCTTTGAATGAAATTGAAAATGAGAATTCATTAAGAGTATCTAGTTTATTAAGGATGCCAAGAAAGATAGATATGCCAAAGGATGTACAACCACATGAAGGAGGGTTCCCAAGTGATCATTTATCAATGATTTGTGATTTACAAATTTCATTAGATATATAAATTATTTAATAAACATTTTGCATGGTAATGTTGTTTGAATAAGGGGATCACGTGATAATCATATCCTTGATGAACAATTGAGCAATTTTAAATTAAACTCTTAGAACGTTAAAAAGAGTAGGGTTTTAAATGGTATATTAAATAATATTACTTGTTTTTTCAAAATTTAATTATTTAAATTAAAATCATTTTTAATTAACATATGTTAAATATTCAATAAATAAAAACATGTAAAAGAAATTATACTTCTCTGTCGTTCCTTCTGCTTTATTTATATGTAAGAGTTGTGAACATGTGATATAATTATTCATTGATTATTTCAATATACCAAGACAGGTAAACATTAGGGTGCTAACATCTTAAAATTACTTAACCAACCTTAATTGGGGAAACAAATATTTAAGGATCCAAAACGGTTGTTTGTGACTTACTTTTTTTCTTCTACTTCAAATCTTGTCCTGTAAAATGGAAGGGTAGGGGAATGTCAACTCCACTTTATTGATTATTTAGATTGTGATTACATTCTGATGCGCGTGGTGTATCCAATGACTACAAATTTTTATGCCCTGATAATACAATTAAACAGAGTAGCCTATCATTATGACAGAAACCGACTTCTTTGAACCTCATTAACTTCTGAGGGATGCCAATTATTAAAGAACTATGCCAGGGGGTTTTTTTTTAGGTTAACGGAGTTCTCTCTTATACTCTCTTATAATGAGAGAAAACTTGTTTGTTAAGAAGATGGTAAGTGCATAACTACATAGTACTCTATCACAACCACATAACGTTCTAATTTACTCATGGAAGTAAAATTAACTCTTGATGTTCTAAACTCATCCAAACTGAGAGCCTCCCACGTTTTCAGAAACAAACAGGCAAAAGGAAATTCGAAGAACTGAGGACGGGTTTATTTCTACAACAATACAATCAATTACAAAGTGCCTCACAGAGAGGATCAGCACCTCCATAAGATATCACCGAGCCAATTACCCCTGCTCTCCACCCAACAATTAACAATCAACTTTCAGTGCAAGATTAGCACATCGCACAAACTGTAATATATAGACACGCAATTAACAGCCCACACAGCCTACCCCTCCTTGTTCGTAAACATTTACCTAATCGGTATCTGTCACACTTCTCTTATTCAGCACCATCAATTACAAAATTACAAATCACAACTAAGTGACTCGGTTCTTAAATACACTAAGTTCCTTTCTTCCTGATAACTGAACGCACTTTGTCATGACGAACCAACGCTTCAACGAACTTTTCCTCAACAATTGCTACTTTGCAGTAAACTCATCCCTCTATTTTCTTGCTATCTTACTTTTTCTCATAGCCAAAAATAACTTGAAACAGAAAAAAAAATTCGTATATTCAGAATTCGCTCTTACTGTTGTCCTTTTTCCGCAAACGTTTCTCGAAGGTACTTGTCTGACTGATTTAAATTACAACTTCAATTCTAGGTTTCCCAATTGATTCTCCCTTTTGTACAAATTTCATAGGAATTCGCAATTAAAGTCCCCAGAGTTGTACACCCATATCAAAAGCCTCTACATTCTTTAATCAAGGAGTATTTTTTCATAAAATGGGTAATAATTCAAGAAGAAATAGTGCTCACCAACAATACTACCCCCAGCAACAACTACACCATGATCAGCCGTACCAAGCGGATCAGGATCAAGTGATGAACCCAATGATTGCATACCAACCTTTGGATCAGTTTGGTCAGCAATACCATCTGAACAATCAGCCGTTTTTCCCTAACTCTCCCATCACAAACGTGCCACCAACTCCATTTGACACAGCCTATGGTGCTACGTTGTTACCATCACATTTACTGATGGGATCACCTTTTATCAATTCACCAAATATGGCTCAACAGACTGGTCAGTTTTTTTACAGATCATATAATCAAAATCCTAACATGCAAAGAAAGGTCAGTGGGAAACAATCTTACTTGGGAAACACCCCTGTCTCAATAAGAAATTCCAAATTTATACAAGGTGTCGGTAAACCTTCACTAGGGAACAACAATAGTAACAACAATATCTTCATCGATTCAAGCATGTATGGCGAGAACCAAAATGATTTACAATCCACACACAGTAATGAACAAATGCTGGCTCTCTTTAAGGAACCCTTCAGGATATCATATACTGTGTTACCAAAGGGAGATGATGCCTACAGAACAAGGTCATTATTGCTAGAGAATATCGATATGTCAATCAATTTACACTCATTCGTTTCAAATTTTGTAAAGAATACCTATATTGAGAGTGTATATCAGATCAACGACAAGGATTCTGGTGTAAATAAAAGAAGTTTCCTCTTGAGTTTCTTATCTCGAGAGATCTGTTTAAATTTTTACAACAAGGTTCTACAGAGACTCAAGGAATTTAAGAAACATTTGAACAGTGAATCCCTAACGTTAAGCTTTGTCCACCTAAGATATATTAGATACACAGATGAGAGTGATTCACCAAGAGACAACCCAGATAAATTAGGGAACGATTTACCCTCATTTTTGACAAACGATATCATCACAAAGGATGCTACAAGATCAATCACTATTGAATTAAATGAACCATGTACAAAGGAACAATTGATTAATAAAATATTAGGTTTCTTAAAATATTCAAATGATAACAAAAGATATATCCTAGAATCCATTGATTTAATCAATACAGAGGATGATTCTAAAAATGGTTTTAACAAGAATTACATCATTCTAACATTCTTAAACATATCAATGGCCACAGAAATAATTGATTACGTTAGAGCTAATCGTGAGGAATTAAATGTCGGTAAATCCTTCTTTGTTGCTGTTGCACCACAGGATGCTACATCTACAGAACTTCCGAAAAAATCTTCAATCTCTGATTTCAATGCAGTAATTCAAAACAATGAGATCTTTGAACAGATATCAAATGATACCTCTAGGGAATCCTTACCACAAAGGCAAACTGAAGTGGACGCATTAGCAAATCTTGTGCAAACTGTGGATATTAATGAGACAAAATTGATAATTGACATCACAGACTATCCATCCCCAATATTTGAAGAACATGATACACATCCAGCTAACGTAACCATCTCATTAGCAAATTCCATGGATCAAATTATTGGAACCCCAAGACCTCAAGAGATGTATGTTAATGATATACGAGGAACTCCAACTATGTCACCATCTTTCGGCCAATTGAATATCTTCCCTCCAGATGCACATCAATCATTCTCTCCTGCAATGATACCAACAAATGGTAGCTTCATATCAGCAACTCCAATCGGCATGCCACAATCATTTTACATGGAACAACCACCATTCAAACAAAAGGGGATGGTTCGCCCAATCACTGATTCATTAGAGCAACAGTTGTCTACCTCGGCAAAAATTGCCTCTGCAATGGGCAGCGATGCTAATAATAGAACGATTTACATTGGTAATATTAACCCGAGATCTAGACCAGAGGATATCTGTAATGTTGTTAGAGGTGGTATCTTACAAAACATCAAATTTATTGAATCCAAACATATCTGTTTTGTGACATTCATCGAGGCGTCTGCTGCTGTGCAGTTTTACGCAAATGCATTCATTGATCCAATAGTACTGCATGGCAACACTCTAAAGTTAGGTTGGGGTAACTCTTCTGGCCCATTACCGAAGTCAATCGCTCTTGCGGTAACAGTCGGTGGTAGTAGAAACGTCTACGTTAGTTTACCTGAGGTTGCATTCAAAGATAAATACATTAACGATCCAGAGTACAAGGATTATCATAATCACTTCAAATTACCAAACCCTGATCAGATAAGAGCTGATTTTTCCACTTTTGGTGGTATAGAACAAATTAATTTTTTAAACGACAGTCATTGTTGCTGGATTAATTTTTTAAATATCGCCTCTGCAATTAAATTAGTCGAAGAGGCTAATAATAAAAAGGAGATATTTAATGATAAATTTAATAACCGTTACTCTGGGCTAATCATTAGTTATGGTAAGGATCGTTGTGGCAACATAAATAGAAACCTAATAGCTGGTAAAAACTCAAGATTTTACAATAAGGTAAAGAGACCAAGCCATGATATCAGATTGAGCAGATTGGAAGAAAGAAGAAAAAATAATGATTTTGAGAAACGGGGACATGAGAGAGGTTTTTCAAACTCAAGCAATCATACAAATGACAATGGACATAGCCGGGATAACTCTAATGATACACGATTTTTACAATTGGACTCTTTAGGTATTACCCTAAGCCCTGAACATAATAGTGACAATGAAACAGACGCGGATGTATCCAGTAACACTATCAATATAAATAGCACCCTTCAAGGTAACGAATTCACCCAAGAGCAGGATAAACAAAAAAGACAAAATGAACTTGTAAATGGATTTTTGACTGGTACAGAGACTGCTGATAATGATAATAATATCGACGATTCGTATCCACAGCCCGATTCCTCTATTGATGCTGAATTCTTAATTACTTCAGGAAATAACGGGGATAGTCCAAGTTACAGTAATATTTACAAGGCTCCACCAAACAACGATATCAGAAGTAAGTCGAATGGTAGATATGTCGCGTCCTCTGCTGTATCCCAAAATGCGTTGAATGCTGAACCACCGTTTGCCCCTGACACCATATCTCGTGACTACGCCTCTCTGTATTCACACCAACGTAACAGCAGCCATCGTAAAAGGAATCAAAATAAATGGAACAATTCATATGACCAGAGAAATAATTCTAATTCTAACCATAGAAAAAATTCTGGAAACAACCAGAATCACAACCACAACTATAGGCACAACCACAATATGAGAAACACAAGAGAAACGATTCCCGGTTCGGATGTTATGGCACAATATTTGGCGCAGCTGCAACATTCTACATTCATGTATGCTGCTAATATTCTGGGTGCGACTGGAGAGGCTGAGGAATCCGAAATCTTTGATCCAGATGAATCTTTGAATGATCATTAATTTTAGTGTAACTAAGTAAATATAGTCTTTAATTTGATCTTCAATATTGCAATAACCTTTTGATTATTATATATCATAAATAACGCTCAGAAACAAATGTAAAAGATTGACTATGTAGGTAGAAAGTTTTTCAGTCACTATAGTTGAGAAAAGGCGCAATATAGGAAGGAAGCTGTCGATAAAAGGGCGAAAAGCTTTTCTAATGCAAATTGTTTACTCGTTACACCCCACTTCATGTATTTGAGTTTCTCTGTTGCTCGAGCAACAATATTTTTGATCTTCGCATTGATCAGTCGTTATTCTCAAAATCACTGCGCTCCTTTCTGTGCAGAGTCAGAAAAAGATAAAAGTTTTCAAATGCAATGACAAATTTTTAATTAATCAGCAATTTAAGAATTATCTAATTTAGTTCATTGTTTATCGAGCTATATAATGCAGGTGCTATAGAATAATGTGGTTAGCATAATTTACATACATTGCTTGATTTCTACTATAGTGAGAACACCAGATTGTACAACAATGAGAAGCATATTTAAAAGAGCTTCCCTCAAGAATAATAACATAAAGCAGGAATCCAGCGACAGTGATACTTCATACTCTACTGAAGAGATAAAGGACGAAATAGATGCTATTGATAAGGAGACATCATCCCAAGCATTTGATTATAATCAAGAAAATTTAGACATAGCTAATCAAAAATGGCAGAATCCAAACTATTTCAGCAATAGATGGATGGAATATTTATTTGTGTTTTCATGCATGATGAGCCAGTTATTAAATCAAGCGGCCACTCCACAGACTTTAGCTATTATGAACATCCTTACAAAATCATTCAATTCCGACGGTCAAAGTTCGACATGGTTAATGGCATCATTTCCTCTGGTTTCAGGGTCCTTCATCTTAATTAGTGGTAGAATAGGTGACATATATGGTCTAAAAAAAACTTTGTTGGGAGGCTATTTTATGTTTGTTATCTGGTCTTTAATTTGTGGTCTAACCAAATATTCCCATAGTGATACTTTTTTTATTGTATCTAGAGCCTTACAAGGTTTAGGTATTGCCTTTGTTTTACCTAACGTCATGGGAATTGTTGGTAACATATATATTACGGGTACATTCCGTAAGAATATCGTTATTAGTTTGATTGGCGCATGTGCGCCAATAGGCGCCTGTTTAGGTTCCACATTTGCTGGTTTAATCGGCGCCGAAGATCCAAATCAATGGCCTTGGGCATTCTACGCATTCACTATTGCTGCTGCGCTAAATTTTGCTCTATCCGCTTACACAATTCCAAATAATATTCCCACTAACATTCACAAACTTTCAATGGACTGGTATGGTTCTGGATTGGCTGTCGTTGGCCTAATATTATTCAACTTTGTTTGGAATCAAGGTCCAATCGTAGGCTGGCAGAAAGCTTATATTATCGCCCTTTTGATTGTATCAATATTTTTCATAATTTTATTCTTCATATTTGAACTGAAGCTTGCTGAAATTCCATTACTACCGAGGGAAGTTACCAAGGATAGGCATATGGTCACAATTTTGGCTGCTTTATTTTTGGGTTGGGGCTCTTTTGGGATCTTTTCATTTTATTATTTTGCATTCTTACTTAATCTTAGAGATTATAGCTCACTTTGGGCAGGTGGTACTTATTTTATGTTCGCAATTTTTGGAATCGTGGCTTCATTAGTTGTTGGTTTCTCAATCAAAAAAATATCAGCAGCCATTATACTATTCCTCTCTATGATGGCATTCACTGTTGGTATAATCATGCTAAGTGTCACACCAGTTGACCAAACTTACTTTCGCATGAATCTGGGTACAATGGTTATTTTAAGTTTTGGTATGGATATGTCGTTCCCAGCGGCTGCAATTATTTTGAGTAATGGATTGCGAATGCAATACCAAGGTATGGCCGGTTCCTTGGCTAATACTATGGTAAATTATTCCATGTCTCTATGTCTTGGAATAGGCAACACTGTAGAACGTCAGATCAACAAATCTGGAGAAGACCTACTGCAGGGTTACAGAGCTGCCGAATATCTAGGTATTGGTTTGGCTGGCTTAGGTGCATTACTTTCATTTATATTTATGTTAGAGAGACTTTGGATCGATCGTAAAGAGAAACTTGCTAAATCTGTGGAACCAGAAATTAGTTAATTTGACTCCATAACCACTTTCAGCATCTAACAACTTTTCGTAAACATCCCCCAACTTAAATTTCATATATACATTTATATATATTCAATAATCAATAACCTTTTTTTTTTGCATCTACTATTTTTAACCTGTTTCATTTCAAATTTGTATCAAATTATGATCACTACCTTTCTTAAACTTTCTATTCAATCAGTTCAAGTTACTCTACTCAGAAGTGATATAAATAAACTAGTATATATATATATATGTATATATATGGAGATTTAGTTATCCAGATCTTATTATATTGTTGGTATTATTTCTCATGATCTTCTTGCTTCTCTTTCTTTATTTGCAATCTCCCTTAAATCATCATCACTTGGTTCATAAATATGCCAGAGAGTATAATGTGGTAAACCACCAACTCTGTAACCCATTTTCTTTGCCAACTTGCCAAATGCTTCTGTCTCAGCGTGGTTTTCAAAAGTGAATGCAGGAAATTGGACACCACTTCTAAACAGTTTCGCCTTGGCCAAGATAGAAACACCCCCAACACCATCCAGATCAACGACTTCATTTGGATCACCATTTTCCTCTCTGTTGTAAGCCAAATGGACCCTCCAAGTCGGATACTCTGCATATCCCTCTACAATAACATCATTCTCATCCAATGTTTTTGCTAAGTCTAAGGCTTCTTGTGATTCCATCCATGAATTTAAGTCATATGCTTGTTCGCTATCCAAGAAAACTGGTAATGGTCTCCAAACATTTGGAACGATGACATCATAGTCTTTAGCCATTAAATCCTCAATAACTGAGCCTGGGCATAGTTCAACATCCGCATCTCTCCAGTAAACCCAAGAATGGTATGGCTTTAATGCATTTGACATTAACCAATTTCTAGCCCTGCCCATTAATTTTCTTCTCTCAGCCTGAACCTTAACAGAATGTCTATCAGTAAAACCTTGTCCAATAACTTGACCGAAATTCTTTTCAAAAATTTGGACAGAACGAAATGGCTTAGAGTACCCATCATGGAATGGTGGACTAAACGCATTCTTAACTCTTTCCAAATATTTTGGATCCATATACTTCAAGTACAAGTCATCTTTATTACCCTTAGCCTTCTTAAACTTTTCCATAGCTGCATCCATTTCTTGGAAGACTTCTGGTAAAGTACCATTTTGTAGTTGTTTAGAGAAAGAGATCAATGCCTCCAGTGTATTATCATCTTCTGAACAATCGCTAACTAAAAATGCTAAATCGATCAATTCGTGTGGGTAGGTTAAATTCATCAGATTCTTAAACATTAGGGGTAAGACCTTTTCAGCATCTCTTAATGGAACAGCTAGAAGGACATGATCACGGTTCTCGGCACCTTGTGAAGAACCACCAAACATTGATAGGTCGTATTTTTCAACAGTTGAGTCCAAGAGCATGTTTAATTCAGTTTGGTAACGTTCTTCATCCTTTGGGGTTAGGACATCAGTACCAAATTCAGAAATTAAGTAATGTTGAACGCCTTCATCAAACTTTTCAATAACCTTGCGTTGCATATTTTCAAATTCGTAATCATAGTATTCCTTCTCTTCAAGGGGCACAGTTTTATAGTTGGCCTTGGATTTAGGTGGTGTTTGTAAAGCTGACATATCAGGGTCTCCTAAAATAAATAATTTCCAAAGGAGAAACAGGGTTAATATTATACTAACACCAACAATCACCATTGAATTCAGGCTTGCTTTTTTCTTTGGACTGTATTTCTTACCATATCTCTTATCTTTGAAATCTCCATAGGGCTGCTGTGATGTTGGCAAAGATGGTACTTCGTCGTTTTTGAATGTTTTTTTAATATTTTTAAGAAGACCCATTCTTAATTATGCAATATATTTTGGGGTGTTTATTATTGTTCTATAAATGTTTGAAGGGCAACAAATTTAATTTTTATCTTACGCTTCAAATACAATTTAATAAACTATCAATCAAATGAATCAATAAATCTATATCAATAATGATAACTGGTTTTATCAATACGCCCACAAATGACTCTCACTTTTTTGTCAAAGTAATGATTAAGCTTCAATATAACACGACACAAGTGAAAAATTTCTGTTGTTTTGTTACGCGTAAAAAAAGGGTGCGGTGTACCATCAAGATACACAAATTAACTATAAAGAGTTATATATTGTTACAATTAATTCTGAGAACTACTCTACATGCTAGTAACAGGTTGATTATCTGATATATTCGCTGATTTGTCATCTTCGTTGAACAAAATATCTGTGTCTTCAATGTCGTCGTAATTATCAACTCCTTCATGATGATCGTTTTTAGTTGGGGGCTGTGTCAACTCGATATTGGATGTTGATATATCCATCTCTTGTGTTGTGTCCATATCCGTCACAGAGGATACACGCTCAACGGTTTGTTGGGATATGATTTCAGTAGTTGTATTATTACTCATGGTTGACTCTTGTATACTACTGCGTTCACTGAAATGCACTCTCATAGATGAATCAATTCCCATCCCTGAACTTTCATATTCAAGTGCATTACTTTCGTTTGTTGCAACTAAACTTGACTGATTTTCCAATTTAGGGGCAGACGGCTTTGCAATGGGCTTTATTTTAATTTCATCTGTTGAATTCGTAGAAGCAATCGATCCAGTTACAAATGTGGATTCTTGAGTCGTCGAAGCAGATGCAGCTATAGAAACAGCTTCTTCACCCTCTTCATCACTACTACCTAACTGACCAAATAATCCCATATCTTCTTCTCCAGCATCCACATTTGAATCAAGTAAGATTGTTCCCAAATTGGACCCCATTTTCATTTGTCTTTCTTTCTCTTGCCTTTCCTGTATAACCTTTAGCTCTTCTAACTTCTTATCTCTCTCAAGTTCAGCATTCTTGATAGCTTCTCTCTTTGCCTTCTTAAGGCGCGGTACATTATTCATCATAGATTTGAATGATCTAGACAATGAGGATTTAATTTCCTTATGTACTTGAAACCTATCTTTCTCACCATGTTTATTCTGTAATATGCTTTTTGTTAAATTTAAAAATGGATTCTTCTCCAACCTTATTTGTTTCATTTCAAAATCAGTCACTTGTCTTCTAGCTAATTGTATCCTTTGATGGGCATATTCTTCGACATTGAATTTTTTCTGGAAAGTTGTGAGACTTGTAATCTTCACAGGTTTCCACTTCTTTGATTGTGCATATGTATACACAGCCATATTTTCTTCCTCAGCAAGTTTCGATTCCTCCTTAGAAAGTTGAGTATAGTTATGCCTATTAGATATATTATGAATCAATGATAGAAGAGCCTTCTCAGACTTTTTACCTTCCTCAACTGTTTTTTTCCTTATTTCCACTTCATTAGTAATTGGGCTGTTATATTGTGCTGTGAATTTATAAGTGTGGTCTGGTGGAAACTCAGGAAGCCATTTAGGTATATACCCCTTTAAATTGTTCCTTGGTGGTAATAATTGAGACGATGCTTGCTCTTCCTCTATGCCTTGGAATGCAGTGTCTGCCTTATTATGATTATTTTTATTCAATGTATATGATTTTTCAGATTCTGCATGTAAAAAGCTAAATTCCTTGTTAAAATTCTGTTTTATATGATTGGATTCTTGTAATGTTAAATCTAATTCTGTCGGTGTTAAATTAAACCCTGAGAGCAGCAAGTCTATATCTGTCTTAACAATACCCGTTCGTCTCTGTATCATCGCTAGTCTATTCAATTCAATAATCATACTGTTCAATTGATCCTCTACCAATAAAGATAGCTCATTAAATGCAAATTTTGAAATCTCAGTAGCACTATTCATTGGCTTTAATTGTAATGCTATGGATTTAAGTAATAACGCATGTAATTGGGGTTCCATTGTCATATGTGGAATCTCTTCGGGAGTTTGTAATTCATCATATGTATCATTCACTGCCTTGCCTGAAGTTTCCTTTATTGTATCATCGGATGAGGTTGAGTGAGGTTCCTTAAATTTGGAGGATGTCATGAATGCAAAGGAGTTGACGTAAATCTTCACTGATTATTATAATTTATGAAAATGTATAATAAACAAACAATTCTGTGGTTGCTATATATGCTAACTGGCGGAGGTAGTTAATGTTCTTGTGTTGTTTGAAAAGTAATCTTGAAGAAATGAATATAATTTTTCATTATTTTTTCGTTGTCTCTTAAAGAAAATAAGAAGCTGTTTTTTCCAAGAAAGTGTTTTCACAGTCATTTAGAAGCTAAAACAAGGAAGTTGGTACAGAAACTACTTCAAGTAGATGGAACATTACAACTGAACCCCAAATATTTGATCACCGATCATCTCACTCTATAAATAGATAATTCCACTTGTGTAAACAACCTTCCTGCTTTGTGGCTTTGTAAGATGATTGTCAATCAGAAACATGTAACTTGAAGGAGTGCATACAACTTCAGAATATTCTACTGGCCATTTGAAACTATTACATTCATATATGTGTATGTAACAAATGTTCCAGACCTAAGATCAAAAGAACGATACTTTCACGCTACAAAAACCGACTCAAAGGTGGACAATATATCAGCAATGTATGAATAAATTGTAGCGCTATCCAGATAACAACGTATATTTATTTTCATGAGATACTTTTTCTATAATAACCCCTTAACATCAGTGCCTTGCATTGCCAATATTAATATATATGTATATATATAATTACTGAGTAAGCTAACGTATCCCTAAAGTGATGTCAGTTACACACACACACACACACACACACATATATATATATATATATATTGTATCATTAATCAATCAGCTGGAAACCAGTTCATATTACGGTAAGCTGAATTCAGAATGACAAGTGTTTTAGTAACTGGCGCTACTGGTTTCTTAGGAAAACACATAGTTCAACAATTATTAGATACGAATAGCAAAGTTATCGGTACTGGGCGTACCAAGGAGAAAAATGATTTGGTACTAAGTCAATTCAATAACCATCCTAACTTAAGCATGGTTATCGTTCCAGATATTAATGAGCCTGGTTGTTTTGATGGTGTTGTCAAAGCTTATGGTAAAGAAATCAAATATGTAATTCATGCAGCTTCACCCGCTGCTTTCACAACTACTGAATACGAGGAGCTAGTATTGATTCCAGCTAAGAATGGTGTCCTTGAGATACTGAGTTCTTTGAAGAGGTATGGAAGTGTAGTTACGCGAGTTGTATTAACCTCTTCATATGCAGCTGTATATGATCCCAAACGTGAAAAGGCAGGCGATACAGTATTTTGTGAGTCAGATTGGAATCCAATATCATGGGAGGATTCTCAATTGAATGAGCATAATGCATATGCTGGGAGCAAAAAGTTTGCAGAATTAGCTGGTTGGAATTTCATGCGAGAGAATGCAGATCTCAAATTCACTTTGACCACTGTTAATCCAGGGTATTTATTTGGACCTCAACTATTTGACAGTGACGTTAAATCAGTGTTAAACCAAAGTTGTGAGATAATTAATAAATTGGTTCACGGAAAGGGTTATGCTGAATTGAAACGTTTAACTTCGGAGTTTGTGGATGTCAGAGATGCTGCAAAGGCACACATACTTGGAGTTAAATTGGAGAAGACTGCGGGAAAACGTTTACTAATGTGTACATCCACTTTTAATACCCAAGACATCTTGAATATCTTAAATAACGATTTTCCTGAATTAAAAGGAACTATAGAAGCAGGGAATCCTGAAGAAGGATTTGATAATCTCAAACATCCATTTATCTGTGACAACCGTGCCACTATTTCATTACTGGGAATAAAATGTAGAACGCTGAAGGAGAGTGTAGATGAGACAGTAAGACAGATTCTGGCCTGTCAAAATAAGTAATTAGGTTACAATATATAATTTTTTTTTTTTTAATATGTATATTGTTTCGCAATCAAGAAATGTACTAGCCAATTTGCAAAACAGGTCTACACGTACCCAAACAATAGTAACCAGAAACAACTATTTGAAGCAGTTGATATATCTAATACATTGACAGTTCCCTCTTGAGCAGCCAAGTGACTCAAATCCACGTGATTTGCAGGAACCGGAGTTTCTGAGCTCATCTCCCCCATAAAATTACTTGGTACATCCTATAAACTACAATGTAACTCATATTTACATACGACACAAGTGTCTAACATTAAAATCCGTTATTCTAACGACTAGAAAATACTCTATCGACTTAGCTTTCTGTCCTCTTTCATCTCATCTTGTCGTCTCAGCAACCGCGATTTCCAGTTAAATTAAATAAAAATTTTCCAAACAAAAAAATTGATCATCGATGATTTAGTCAAATAATGTACAAACATAGGTACAAATACCAAAGATAAACCGAGGTAAACAATGGCCAAGACGCTAGCACAAGGACGGAAACCTGGGTCAGGACGGAAGCCCGGCAAAGGGAAGACTCTAAAAGAAGGAAGAAAGCCTGGAAGTGGTAGGAAGAGAAGAGAAGTCTCTACAAACATGACATTGGAGACTCTACCGGGCATGAAAGCCATACATACACAACCATTGGATTCTCTGCCGACTCTGAGAAGTACAATACGGGTACCTATGGAAAGCCAGAGTCGGACAATCACTCCGAGAGATATGGAGGCCGTGGATGCCCTGAGGGAACTAACTCATAGTCCAACTTTTGCACCAACTTTACCGCCAATATCCTCTATGTCTTCAATAAATCAAGCTTTACCACCTCCTTTGGCTTATGGAAGATTAGGAGTGTCATCACCTTCCCCACATCCAATTATACATCCTAGTGACACTGCTGGCATATCCACCACAAATGTTCCTGAGCATATAATACATAGTAATACTATTCCAACAGGTCAACCTATATTAATGAGACCAGTATATGGGCCACTTCATACTCCAAGTACTGGATCTCTTTCCCATTCAGGAGGAAGTCCCGATATTTACCAAGGTGGCATTAATTTACCATCCCTAAGTGAGATTCACGGTATACAAAGAGATCAGCTGCGATGATATTCATCGTCTTTTGACATATGTGCATATATAGATTCATAAATATTATAAAGTAACAATTTTTATGCCGCGTGTCTGACATCAGGCACTGTGAGTATAATATCCTCCATAAACGAGTTTCAAAGAAATTGTTTGATGATAATAATTTGACCAAAATCTTTTATACAGATTCGAGTTTCCCAATTCATAAATTATATATCAGACTTCATGAAGATCCCTCTAGTAATATTAAAATGACATTTTTCATAAAGGCGAGCCTGAAAAATTGATCACATCTACAAACAAAACTATCAGACCAACAAGACCAAAAAATGGACTCCCTAGAGGCCCGCTTACAATTCATCAACGTATTAAAATCGCTCCCGAAGACTCTGAGAGTACAAACATCAACCTCCCCTGGCCACAACCTCACTGCATCCTCAGCAGATCCAGTGGGATTCTATCTCGCCAACTACAGACATCACTATGAGGATTTTCAACAATGTCTTTTGGATACAATGAAGAAGATGGATGCATTACTTAGGTTGCATATTCTAGATTACTACGTACGTGTCACATGTGCATTATTCGAGTTGGATAAGGATGATAAAGTGGCTTGGAGTACGTTGGTGCCGGGATTCGCTGCTGTTGTCGAATTGGCTATCCCTCGACGTGAGGTGCGTTCATTGACTAATTTACCATTTGTAAGAGCTCAGTTTGAGGAAATAAAACGTGTTGTTGGGAAACGTGGGGAGGAGAAGATGATGGGGATCCAGGTATATATTGCTGATGTAAACCGGTTTAGAGAGGAACTGTGCCGTTCTTATGAGAGTGGGATGGGGATAGATGATCCAACCTTAGAGGGCACGGAGAGTATCAATAGCATTGTTTTGAATAGAATGGAGATGGATCGTGAGAGACATAAACGTCAAAAGGAACAAAGATGGATTGTGGAGAGAGAGGCTAACGTAATAGAGGATATGGGGGAGTTTAATTCCATGTGGGATAAAGTTGAACCATTTGGGATTAATGACGCTGTGATTACCCAGGAAATTCAGGCTATTGCCTCGAAGAGTTACATGCGAAATAGCGAAGAATAATTACTTATCATTTCCACAATTAACGGAACAGTCTATCACATCTGGGTATATTTAAATATATATATATATATATATATATATATATATATATATATATAGATAGATGTATG
>JAJMCG010000099.1:0-42349 GCA_030572895.1 Jamesozyma jinghongensis
ACTCTAGGACTAAACAGATCGCATTAACATATCACAAGTTCAGAAATGCGGTCATGACAGGTATTGTCAAGTTGGAACATGTGGTTACCAAGAAACAGATTGCCGACATTCTGACCAAGGTTCTATCTTTAGAATCATTTAGACAATGTAGCACGGCCCTCTTACTAGATCCGCTATTAGCTCAATGTATTTATGTATATAAAGAACATATGTTTGATTTTATAGATGAGCATATTGTATGTTCTCTTAATAAGAGAACATCCAAAATAATTATTAAAATATGTCTAAAAAAATAGACTTTACCATCCTACGTCAACATAATCCAAAAGTTGCAATTGTTTGCAGCAATGTTGGTATTACAACTAGGATTAATAGATGTAATTTCAATTAGTAATACAAAAAAACAAACACTTATAAACTGTGACAATTAAACTATGGGTTTTCCTCATTTCAAATAATTAATAATGTACAAATAAATTTTCTTGCTTATTCAATTATAGCTGAAAATTTTTACTATCTGCCATTTCTTTTGTTTCAGTGGTAAATTTTCCATACTTTAATATTCTTGCACTGACCATCCTAAAAATGTTAGGGTTCAACAATATTGAACATGAATTATGTATTTGTAAAACAAAAATTAGATAAAAATAATGTTTGATTATTTCCACTTATCAAGTGGAGAACCTATTCACAGCCTCGCATATTTCCCTGATATCATTAGGTGTTGTTCTACAGCAACCACCAATGATACGAGCACCAGCATTAATATATTTTGTCACTATATCATCCCAAGTGTACATGGGATGGGTGTTTGGTAGCCAAATCTTTTTGACCGTGTCATAGATCTCACCACTATTTGGATAAGCAATTAATGGAATATCTGGTAAATCCTTATGCAGGGCAGCTAAGATATCTGGTGAGTGGTTAAAACTAACACAGTTGATACCTAACAAAATCAAATTTGAATTTCTTTTGTCACCTAATGAATTAATTATCTGGGCAACTTCTTCCATGGTGGTACCATCCCTTAGAAGACCATTTTCGTGAACAGATAAACCAATGTAAAATGGCTTAGATAAAATAGTTTCATCCCAAGAAAGGATTGCCTTTAACTCGTTAACGTTTGGAATAGTCTCAAAGCCAATTAAATCCAAGTTATCGTTATTGAAGAAGTTATCTAATTGTGGCTTAAAATATTCATAGTAGTTTATTTGATCGGGATTTTCACCATAATTACCATGGAATTCGGCACAGACATGGGCACCCCATGGACCAATACAGCCAATTAAGTACTTTTCACCACCAATACAATCACGAGAAAATTGGACTATTCTGGTTAAAAGATTATTATACTCTTTTAAGGTCTTGATATCGGTATTTTCAGAGACTGACTTATAACTAGTCTGATAAGTTGTAGTCATTAGGATTTCTGCACCAGCGCTCAAAAAATCATTGAACATTTCTTTCACAATTTGTCTATCTCTGGAGGATTTGTCAGACCAAAAAGAATGGCTGATAAAGGGAATAGTGGACCAAACTGGGTTGGCAACATTAATACCTCTATTTTCCAATTCTGTGCCTTGTCCCCCGTCTAATACAAGGATTTTCTTTGGGTTCTCCTTTAAGTACTGCTTGATATTTTGACGAGCCATCAGTCTAATTTTGAAATATTTGCAAGCCTCTATTTGTAATCACTGCTGTTGAAGCGTCTAGGTGACTATAGATTTGCTTTTATTCCATCCTTTGGGAGGAAGAGAATTGTTATTGATTTACCCAATCCCCTATATAATCCCTTGACAAAACTTCCGGTGACTCTTTCCAATATTGTATAAATGCACAATTTTCTTTGCCGTTCGAAAAAAAAAAATGCGGAACAGTATTCTAATATGACTGATTATTTTATGACTAAATATGATGTCTTTAACTATCGTTATATATGTTACATTATATGGATATTATTTTCGGAAATAGTGACCATCGTGGCAGTTCTCTAGCACCAAAATCTGTAGGCTCTGTAGTAAAATGGACTATTTCTTATCTTTTCATTCTCCTCATCTCTTTGTTTCTTAAACAATTCTACGCTGTCGATGGATCTACCTGTATCCAAATCGATGTCCTGTGCCTTGATGTACCAACTGTTCCATTTCTTACGGTATATTCTGTGGCAGATGTATACGAATATCATTATTGGGATACTTAAACAGTATTGGAAGAATTGTTTTGCAGTTGAAGGTGCTCCGATTGGTGCGGCAGAGACATATATTTCACCTGCAATCAATAGTATATTTAATATAGCACCAATAATACCACCATAGATACCCAACATGGACTTGTATGCGATCTCTTCTGTGGATCTACCTTGGCTCTTTAGGGCCATTCTAAATCTAATATGTGAAAAACAGATACAGAACCAAGTGAAGAAGGAAGATATGGAACATAGGGCAAATAACCATGTGAAAGCATCCTCTTCATGCTTGGAGGCCACTAGGAACCCCAATAGGCCGAAAACACCACATATGCCAATCCCTACTAATGGTCTTCCATTCTTGTCGATATATCCACAAATACTTGGTAATTGACCAGAAGCACCTAATGCTTGGATGACTCTTGAGGAGGCATAGACACATGAATTACAAACAGATACCACAGCGACTAAGATGACAACGTTCATAAAGTTGGAAATACGTGTACCCATTGAGCCCGCGTTTGCCAACGCAATAACAAAGGGAGATGCGCTGACATCTTCACTACTAGATCCGCGTAGCAACCTTGGATCTGTGTATGGCACAAGGCAACCAATAACGACAACAGTGGTAATGTAAAAGATTGCAATTCTCCAAAACGTACCCTTTGCGGCCCTTGATATAGTTGAGACATTCTTAGACTCAGCAGCTGTCAATAGGACCAACTCACTACCACCAAAGGAGAAAGCAGCGGATACAAATGTGTTACAAAGACCCTTAAACACTGGATGGGCGAATGAACCCGGGTTATGCCAATATTTGGTTCCTATATACCCACTTGAATTTGGCCCACCACCACATATCAATACAATCCCGATGATGATAAAGATAATGATTGCAAGAACCTTAATAATAGATAACCAAAATTCTGTCTCAGCGAAACCTCTAACACCAAATAAATTCAAACACATGACAAACGTATAGAATATGGCAACCCAGACGCACGGATTCACGTCACTATTCCAATACGAAATTGTCATCGCACAACCGATCAATTCACTTGGAAAAGAAATCAGCCAAGCCAGAGCATAGTTTGTAGACACAGTGAACCCAATGGACTCATCAATAAATCTACTGACATGAGTCGCATAGGAACCTGAAACAGGAAACTGACAGGATAACTCAGCAGCACTCTGAACGACGCAAAACATAGATGTTCCAACGAGTAAAAACCCAATCAACAGGGAAGCAGGACCTGAAGCTAAAGAGTAACCTAACCCGATAAACAGACCTGTACCAAGAGTACCCCCAATGGCAATCATCGAAAGGTGTCTTTGCTGCAAAGTTTTATTGTATGGTTGAGCTGCAAGTCTCAATTGCACCTTCTCTGCGTCTGTATACATATCATTATTGGAGTCTATAGAAGATATATCTACTCTCTTGAAGCTCTCTTTCACCCTCTGTAGCAATGTTGTAGTTTCTCTGACTTCCTCGAAACTCGAGGTAGCCGAATGGACAGTCTTGATGGTGTCCTTAGTGTACAGACTCTTGTCGTAATCCATTGCTTTGGTGCCTGGTGAAATCCTATAGAACTAGGAGACTGCATCTCCACGAGTCACTTTTATATAATAGTACTATTATCTCATCTGTAAATCACCACAGTTTTCTGCATTGCGGAGCTGAAAATTTTTTTTCGTACGACCATTTCTTAGCATAAATTTTGGCACTCTTGTGGTCATCGCATGATAATTTTTCATTGGTGAGGGTTACTTATAACTTTTGCAAGAAGAAGCATAGAAGATGAGACAAGATGAAGTGATCTGTAGGGAAATATACGTAGTAACAAGTGGTGGTATTTGACATGTGCGGTAATCAAACCCCAGGGAAAGAGAATGACTCATGACTTCACAACAAAATGAATATCTTAAAGTAGGGAATATAGAGGTGCATAATAAATAAGTCAGGTGAATACGTACATGTTTTACTTTTTACCTTACAACTCATCTGCGTAAGGTAAGTTAGAGACGTCACCGACAGCAACGTAACTGAACTTGTTTAATTTGAAACTCTTGACGGCCTCGACATTGGCTAATGGTATGGAGGAAAGGTTAGCCTCAACCTTGGCCAGATCTCTGGCAACAGAGATATCCTGGCCCTTCTTTAAAGCGGAGACAATATCCTTGATGGTCTTGGACAAGGTCTTAGCGTAAGTATCCTTAGCATAAAGAGTAAACAAACCGTGGGTACCATTGAAGGTCTTAACACCTGCAGAGGAAATAGAGTCTGAGAAGGCAAACAATGGGGAATTGACGTATGCGGTTAGGACTTGGAAAGTAGCAATTTCGTCCTTGCTGACTGGGATACTGATACCAACGACGGATTGACCCTCCTTTCTAATTCTAGCTTGGTCAATGAAAGTCTTTGGAGCCTCAGTGGTCTTTAAAGAGGAACCAGCTGGTAATGTGTTGATCAAGGAATCGTTAACAAATCTCTTTAAGTCAGCCTCAATGATACCAGTACCTGTAATCTCAATGTTTTCTTTGGTGTAAACTTTATCAGCATAGGATTTGATATCTTCCAGAGTAACTGGTTCAACACCGTCGTACAAGACTGGGTTTCCTAACCCGTTTCTGTAAGTTATATTATATAGAGCATTTTCGGCGACTTCAATTGGGTTTGATTGGGCAACAGCTAAATCGTAGCCAGCAGCTGGTAAGACAGACTCAGTTAATTCATGAGGTCTAAAGGAGCTCTTGTAAAGGACATTGGCAATTGCATTGACGTAATAAGGTAAGTTTTCCTTTAAGAAAGTGGCCTTCAAAGTGATAAATTCTCTATCAACGGAGGATTCAAACTTCCCACCTAACAATTCAGATTCTCTGACGAGTCTCAAGGCAGACTTGTTGTTTGTGTTTTGGAAACCAAATCTAGAAAGTAAATGAGCGACACCGTCTTTGGTTGCATAACGAGAACCACCGTGGATCTTAACAGAAAGAGTAGAAACGTTACCTGGAGTATCTAAAGCAGTGATAGTGTAACGTCTGATAGCTTGTTTGGATAATTGTAGCTTAGCAGCTTGAGAGAACATAGTTGGCAGCGATGATATATGAGTATATGCGTGATCCACTCGATCCTTCGAACAACTTATTCTTCACAAGAGTGGTCCATTAAGTACTAAACTTGATTGCCAGACAACATCCAATAGACTTTAGGGCTACAAGCAAACCCTAAGGAGTTTACGGAGTTCCGTGCACCACACCAAAAATAGCAAAAAAAATACTAATCGCTGATTGGATGTAAAAAGACGTCACGTTTAAGTCATGTGATAGTCACGTTTTGTAGAGGACATGTGAATATCATGTGTATATCACATGATGTGTATTTTTTATTTTGTTTTTTGGGCTCATCGCAGAAATTATGAATTTGGTTCGATTTCATATTGAAAAATTTTATCTTGAGATCAATTAACTAATTAACTAGGTTAAAAAAAAGGAGGAGTATACAGACGACATGGATGCTATTTTGAATAATACTGGAGATGTTCCCGATGCTCCTGCTGTTGAAGTCTCATTGGAGGAGCATGTCACCACTGATGTCTCTTCTCTTGAGCAAAGAACCCTTCATCCAGATAGATTTTTGTATACAGAACTGGTGAGATCCCATTTGGGTGAGAGAGCAGCTGAGGTTATCAAAATTTTGATTTCTCTCGGTAGGTTGAATGTACATGAGATTTACAACAAGTTGTCCAATGAGGACCAATTTACTGTGAAGCAAATTAAGAGCACATTAGTCTCTCTGATTCAATTACGTTGTGTCAAATACCTTGAGGAGACAGCCTTCTCTGGTAAGAAGACTATATATTATTATTTTAATGAGGATGGGTTGAGATTATTGCTTTACTCAGGTCTCATTATCGATGAGATCAATAACAAATTTCCAGCCATGGATTCAAGTGACTCTACTAGCGTCTCTGCTGCACAAATCGTACAAAATGTGTTATCTCTGGGTTCAATTACCCTTAAAGATTACTTACAAAGTTCAATCTCAAATACATCGGATCATGATATCACTAATATCTTTGTTAAACTATGTGAAGCTGAATTTTTGATCCCAATTAGTAGATTACATTATACACCAGTCAATGACCTTTGGAATTTACTTTACGAAAAGCAATACAAGAGTATTCCAAGAAATTCAACTTTATCAGATTTAAAGAAAAGAGTAGAGGCAAAGAGTAAAGCTAAATATGAATTCTTAGAGTTGGTTAATAGTTCACACGACTTGTCCAAGATTATTACTACGGATCCAAGAACCAATTTAAAGACTGTTGTCAAGACTACTCCTTTAACATTTAATCTAGATAGATTCCTAAAGACAAGAAGATCGAAACAATTAGCACAATTCAGTAAATTTAGAATAGGTAATACCACAGCGGCAGTATACAGAATCGTTTTAAAGATGACAGAACAAAAATCACCAGACTTAATCTCTCCATTAACAAAGACTGGTCTTTTGCAGGATTTAGACGAAGCGCAGGGTATAAAAGAGGAAATGGAACGTTTAGAGGAAAAGACTCCAGGTGTCACTTTTAATGCCATAGATTTGTCCAAACATTTACCATCATATATCGACTTGCGTGGTAGTCTATCGTCCCAAAAGAACGGTGCTTCCAAAAGGTCTCATCCAGATTCAGAATCTCAGCAAACAAAGAAAAAGACAAAGACCGTAGATGGTTTTGTTGTTCCTGCTTTGCCTAAGCATGTTACAATGGAGGACGATGCAGAAGAAATTGACGAATACGATTATGATGATGATTATGATGACGATAATGATGACCCTCATTCTATCTCATTGATTAACAAACATTTAAGATTATTATCAACGTCCAACGTTCCATTCTTAAAGGAGACCAAGCCTGGTGTTTATCATGTGCCTTACTCAACTTTGATGCCAATGTTAAGATCGTCTATATATGATTATATTGTAGCATCCACTTTGGGTCAATCCGCTATGCGTATTCGTCGTTGTATCACAGCAAACAGCTTAGTTTCTGAAAAGGTTATAAATTCAGTGGCATTAATGAGAGAGAAGGATATCAGATCTACAATTGCATCTCTGATCAAATATAATGTCGTTGAGATTCAAGAAGTTCCGAGAACTATGGATAGATCTGCAGCTAGAGCTGTATTCTTATTCAGGTCAAAGGAGAGTCACTCATATAATTTTATGAAACAAAATTTGGAATGGAATATAGCTAATTTGATTTACAAGAAGGAAAAATTAAAGGAAGAAAATCAAATGCTTTTAAATAAAGCCAATAGAGATGATGTCAAGGGTAGGGAAGCTGAATTGTTATTACCAAGTGAATTAAATCAATTGAAGATGGTTAATGAACGTGAATTGACTACCTACTCAAGAATCACAAGATTGATCTCTCTATGGGAAGTGTTTCAATTTACAATATAGACACATAGAAATATATAGAAATATATACACCCTGCACATTATCAAAATAAAGAAAATTATATTATTAATGTATTGAATAGTTATCTCAGGTCTTTAATTATATTAATTCAACATGTGTTTAAAAACATTCATTCATTGCAGCTACAGCTGTCTTATTCCATGGGCACATAAACAAACTTTTTTGAATACTCCTTAAATTCTTATTTGTGACAAAGACATTACTCAAGTGTTGGATATTAACCTTATTTTGGCCCTCAGTAGATAATTGTTCCTTAGTTCTATCATCAACGTAGGTCCATGACTTGTTGTCGTTAGGGAAAAAGAATGCGGATCTTTGCAAGAATTTGTTTAATCGTTGTTCCTTCCTGTCTGGTCTTAATCTCATAATTATTTCCTTAATTAATACCGGAACATCTCTTTGTTTATCTGAAATTAAACCATGTAAGGAAATGTTTTTCAATTCTTCCAATGCAAATTTTAAGTCCTCTGTGTTGTTTTCTAATATCGTAATAGCAACCATGGTTAGTGTTACTGATAAATCAAAACCATGAGTTGAAATGTATTCGGTTAATTCTTGGAGGGCAATTGATTTAGTATCATCCAAACCAACATCATATAAGATTTTTGAAACCAAAATAATTAAACTTCTTGAATCCTTAGATAGATTTAATAAATTTTGAAAATGGTTCAAAGTCTCATCAAAGTTATCAGTGAAGAAGTGTGCTAAGCCAAGAGTAATGTGGTTTGAAATTTGTGCAGATGTTATCTTTGGGTTTTTTGCATTTGAAACATCATTATCTGTTAAAATTCCTTCTGACAATTCAGCATTCTCTATAGCATTTGCATATTCACCTACACCAAGTTGAATACGAGCCAATTGTGCCTTAACAATAGCGAAGTTCAATAACTCCCTGTCGTTCTGTGACTTATCAAATCTTTTTTCTAGTATATCGATCAACTTACCACACAATATATTGGCTCTGCCAAAGTTATGTAATCTCTCAGAAGCTAATAATGCACATTGTAATGCATATGGATCATTTGGCTTCTTCTTAAAATATTGTTCTAAGCCGTAAGTGATTGAACTTAATTGCTCAATAGCATCGATGTCTCTTTCGTTGTCACCATTTGCAATTCTATTGCTCAAAACACTTCTGGCATATAGTAGTTGGGATATCTTAGATCTACCATTCGACAGTAAGAAAGAGTGACTAAATAATTTGTTACTCTCTTGTTTATTACCTTGCTTTTCGTTGATTAACGCTAAGCCTAACCACGGTGAAGAATTTTGGGGCTCTAAACTTTGAGTTCTTGAAATGACCTTACTAGCGAACTCCAAGTCGTTATTCTTCAACCCTAAAATTGCAAGGTTGAACCAGATATTTACATCCTTTGGAGATAACGCAATAGCCTTGATAAAGCAATGTTGTGAGACGCGGTAATTTAAGCTCATAGTAGCCATACCTAAACCAATCCATGCTTCCACAGTATTTGATTGAAACTTAATTGATTTCTTGAAGGCAAAAATAGATGCATCCCTGAATTTTTCGTCACCTAAAGTGATGTAAGCAGTTAATTCTGTGACACCAACGTTATACCAAATTGATGATTTGACTGTAGCAGTTGTACCATTTGGGTCTAATGATGAGATTGCAAACTTAGAGGAAAGTATTAAAAATTGATTTGAAATAAAGACATTGTCATCACCACTTTCTAACAAGTTTTCAAGGCTAATTTGATCGAGTTCGTCAATTTCTTCAGTTCCTGTTGATTCAATAGATTGAAAAATCTCCACTAGTCCTTCAACTGGTAAGGTATCAATTGTAGATTCAATAAGGATAAATAAATTCAGTGCTTTAGTTAGAGAAATCCAAATTTTTTGAGCTGTACATTTTAGTTCACAAATAATAAATCTGATATTATTGATGGCCTCTATCGTAATAGCATTCGATTTTAATAGATATCCTTGAGTGTACAAGTCATATGAATAGTTGACTAATTCATCTGCTAAGAGGACTTGGAAGGCTTCTTCTTCTGGATTTTCTTCACAAATTCTTTTCAAAATGTCAATACATTTTACAAATTCCCCCATTTCAGCTAATGCCTTAGCATAAAAATATTTTGCATATGTATGAGTATTGTCCAATTCAATAGATTTTTCAAAGACTTTAATGGATGCCTCTATACGGCCACAAGCTAAATATGCTTGGCCAAGGCCAGCCCATGATTCAACATCATTAGGATCAACACGGATTGCAGATTGAAACCATTCAATAGAGTCTGTTTCCATTTGTTTTTCTAAGAAAGAGACACCCATAACTCTGTATGGCCAATTAACCTTTCTGAGTGCATTGTTAGCATTTTCCTCTTTGATCAAACGATCGGTGATTTGAGCTGCTGCATTCCAGTTACCAACATTACAATATATTTCTGAAACAAATTTTGCAGCTATAATGTCACCAGAATCTAATTCAAATGCCTTATAATAGCATTTGAATGCTCTGGTTTCATCATGATAATATTCAGAATAAATATCACCTAAAGTGGAATAACTCTTCGAAAAGGTATCTGTGCAGAATTTAATAATCTGAATTAACAGTTTGAAAGCATTTTCAACATATTTTAGGTCTTCGACGGTTTCAAATTGTTCATGCATCAGGAGAAAAACCTTGGCCTGTCTCCATAAGACAGTAGCCTTAAATTCCATAGTGCGCATATCCGTACCCTCTGTTTTATTGACAACTGTAGTAAACATTTCGATAGACTCTTCGAGCTTTCCCAAATGACCTTCACACCATGCTAATTGAGACATAACTTCTAGGCTTGATGGAATCTGCACAATAACTTTGCTTAATAAATCATAAGCTCCTTCCCAATCCTCTCTCTCGATATTAATAATACTCTTACCTATTTGGCATCTAATATTAGTTGGTTCTTCGGATAATATCTTGTCAAATAACGATAAAGCTGCTTGATGATTCTTTGGAGCATCCACATATGTGTAGCATGTGGCAATATCAATAGTTAATTCTCTTTTGGTATTGATCAGGTTAACACCCAAGTCTCTTAGATTGTATGATACTAAAGTGATACCAGCTTTGATATATGAGAGAGATGCTTGATATTCTTTGTTAAGCACGTAATATTGGGAAATAATACGGTATGCAATAGTACTGTTCTTGGTCTTTGATATATTATCAAGCAAGCTTATCAAAATATCTTCTTCAGTTAATAACCCTTGAGTTTCTTCTTCAGCTTCCATTAATTCTGTAAGTTCCTCTTCATCCCCCTCTTCAGCCTCACCTTCCTCCTCACCTTCCTCCTCACCTTCCGTTTTGTCTTGAATAGCATCCTCGGTACTGATACGGTTTTGACTTTGACTTTCTGAAACATTTTGTATATTTTCTTCTAAACTTCTCACATCGTAATTTGAAAGTTTTGAATTAATCCATGCATATAAGATAATTGCAATAGGTTCTTGTGGGTATCTCTTGAAGAATTTCAATACCATCTTTGGATCCATACAATCCAAGTCTTCGTAATCTCTCCAATCCCAGTAGTACTTCCACACCATTAAGGAGTCATGATCAACGAGAATCATATCGTCCACCATATCCTTAATTGTTATAAAGAATTCAGATTTCAAGTCTGATGGCATTGACTTTAGTACTTTAAGTCTATATTCTAGCCATTCACTTTCACATGATATCCTTTCTTTGTCATCATCAATCAAGTTCATTAACTGATTATAGTATCTATCTAAATGGGAGTCCTTATAAATTTCCCATGCCAGGGAATTGATTTTTATTTGATAGTTTGGATCACTAGCACTTAATTTTAATCTTTGTTGGCTGACAATCTTTGAAATAGCTTCACCTTCTTTCTTCAATTTTATACTAATCAATTTTCTTAAAGCAGCTTCAGGCTTCACCAAATGTTTACCTAAAATTTCATAGATTGGACTATTAGGTGTGAAGGTCTCATAAAATGCCTCTAAAAATGTCCCATTGGACTGATTTTGTACCTTGAACTCCTTAATTGAATTGATTAATTCGACCTGAGATAACTGTTGATGTAAGAGAGCTTCCATATAAGTGCCACATAATTGGAAATATTCTTTATATGATATAATATTTGGAAATATTTCACTGAATTCGCATTGGAAAAGTAAGAACAGACCCTTCCAAGCCAGCATATTGTCTGGAGCTATCTCGGTGGCTTTGAGATAATGTGTAACTGCTAGTTTCAAATCCTTAGCTGGTGCCATTACAGAGTATGACTTACCTAGAAAAACATGGCCAAAGTAATTATTTGGATCTTGCTCAATGACTTGTTTGGATATTTCGATAGCTTCTTCGTAGTCTCCTCTTGATATTTCAGCCTTGGCATCCCTCAACAATTGTTTAATCTCTGACATACTGGCGGCAGTGAATAATGAGTTTTATTTTTAATATCTCTTAGCTTGAAGTTTTACGTTGATTAATGTAAAATGTTTTCAAAGGTTGTTTTTTTCATATTTCTGGTTGATATTGAAAAACACGTATCCCAAGATTACCTTCAAGATCAATCAATACGGGAAAATAATTAAGCCATAATAAGAACAAAGAAATATGGATCACAGTAAGTCTCTTACATTTAACCAGCTGACACAGAGCCACATTACAAAGCTAAAAGATGCGTTTCAGATGATTGATGAGGATGGTGATGGATTTATTTCTCGAGATGATCTACAGAAGGTGTTAAACAGTGTAGGTAAACAACCCTCCAAGGAGGAGCTGGATGATATGTTTACAAGGAGTGGGAACGAGGGTCAAAAGATAGGGTTTCCTGAATATTTATCTATCATGAGTGAGACTACATGTGAATTTCCGGAGGAAGAAGAGTTAGTTAAATGTTTCAAAGCTTTCAATGAAGATGGAGAACATAATAATATCTCTACGGAAGAATTAATAAAGACTTTAAAAGCAGCAGGATTTGAGGATCCCGAGAAGGAGTTTGAAAAGATATTCAAGACATTTAATTCGACTCAGAGAGCTACAGGTGACAAAGTTTTCAAGGTTGATCAGTTTTTGAATACTATTTCAGATATATAAGAATCATTCAGTGGGTCAGAGAAATACATATACTTAGGTCATATGTATTAGGGGTAATAATAATTAATATATTGGTTTTATTATTTTATAGTTAATATACATATCGGATATTTTGTAATGATGGCAATGCTGATGATAATACAGATATTTATAAATCAACAATTAATTCTTCAACACTCCAATCTTCGAAGGACCCATCCGGTAAGTATCTTCTAATGACTAAAGGAATTTTCTTTTCAGCTAATTCCTTCATGGCGATTTTCAATGGATCAGTTTCACCTTCTAAATCAACAAAGACAGGAGCGTTCATGGAGATTTGCAAAGCTCTGGTACCTAAAATTCTAGCTCTTTCATATTTGGTCATAAATGGAGTTGTAGTTCTTTGATCCTTTGGAATAGCCTTTTCCTTTAAAGTCTTTCTCTTGTTGTTGGCAAATTCCTCGTGCATACCACTTACAATGACAGTGTTCCCATTCTCGTCTTTTATTTCACCGTCTTGGCCGTTGCTTTCAGTTGTAGTCTTGTTTTCATTGGAGTTAGAGACTTCAACTTCATCCTCATCAGAGTAATGTTCTACATCGAAATCTTCAAAATGTTCATTACCATCGTTAAAACTACACGCAAGGGAAATTGTTAGTAAGGAAAGCTTAATAGGACAAATCACGAGAGACAGATCTCTGTAAAAGGTGTAAATTATCAAAATTATGCATACGCTTCTTCGTAGTCAGACATATTATCTTTTCTAATTCGGTTGGTGCGAATATATCACTCTGTAGAGAAAACTCGATGTTAAGCAGCTTAACAGTTTTTGTTGTTCATCGATTTTTTTATCTGAAAATTTTTTTTTCAAAAAAAATTAAACCCTACCTTTGTTGTAGCAAACCCTAATTGAGACAGAATTGTAAAACGATTAAGAGACACAATAAATGGGTATAGTGAGTAGTTGAAAGTGTATATAATGTCTTTCGTGATTGCAAACTTTTCCTAGGTTCTACTGTAAAGGTTTAGAGGTTTTTTAAGGATTTTTTTTGTTTAGATATTCAGATAAGTCACATTATCCAGACTTGAACAAATGTCTTGGACTGCTTGTTATATGCACAGGTGCCACCTAAGAACTGTCTATGTATGCATTATTTCGCTGCTAGATGCACTTTTACTCGCTTCCATAGCTCATCGATAATTGTTATATCATTTTCAACATTTGAAAATTGATTGACTAAAACTGATAAAATTTCAGTATTGACAACAAAATTCATCTCATAGAGAAACAGTAATGATATCTTCTGAGGATGAGTATGTGTACGAGAGTGACCATGATAGTGATGATGAATTGAAAAATGAATTAAATTCCTTCAACAGTATTCCCTTGCCCTTAGTTGAGGAAAAGCCAAGGGCATCTAGAAAGACACAAGCTCCACCAAATAGAAGCAGAAGTAGTAGTGTCAGTAGTAAGACTACCACCAGCAGCAGACCTAAAAACTATTTTTGTGACTATGCTGGTTGTAATAAGTCGTTTACGAGGCCGTCAATCTTAACTGAGCATCAGCAGACTGTTCATCAGGGTCTTAAACCATTTGAATGCAATCAGTGTGAGAAATCGTTTGCGAGAAAAACACACCTAGAAAGACATCTACTGTCCCATTTGAAAGGTGAAAACAAACCATTCCATTGTTCGGTATGCAATAAAGGTGTTATCACCCAACAGCAATTAAAAAGACATGAAATTACTCATACGAAATCTTTTATATGTCCATATGAAAATTGTAAGGAATCATTCTATAAACACCCTCAATTAAGATCACATATTATGTCTGTCCATTTGGAGAATTTAACGTGTAAGCATTGTGGTAAAAAATTTCAGAGACCATATCGCCTGGATAATCATATCAAGAAACACCATAATCCACAGAGCACCACGCCATACAGTTGCTCATTCTCTGGCTGTTTACAAAGCTTCAAGACATGGACACAACTAACTTTGCATGTTAAGAATGATCATCCTAAATTACAATGCACGATATGTAAAAAGTTCCTTGTTGGTGAGAGTGGTCTAGCTATGCACATGACAATTCATGATGATTCTCTGATATCTAGAAATTGGAAATGTACGATTTGTCAAAATAACGATAACATTAAAAGCATATCATTCCATAAAAAGATTCTTCTAATAAGCCATTATAAGGAATTTCATCAAGATGTACCGCTTCCTGCAGAGTTGGAAATTAAAGGAGAAATAACGCTAAATGACCATGATGAAAATAATGAAAATAATGATAATCAGAAATCTAAACAGGTTATAATGTTAACAGATGAGGGACAACCAAAAACTAAAAAACGTAAGGTGGAGGAAAATCCAAACGGTATTATGGATTCTGTGAGAAACCAAATCGATATTTACAATTATTTGAAATCGCAATCCAAAGCAGTATATACCACGAAGAATGAAGAGGTGAAAAACTCTTCAATGAAGTTATTATTAAATACCATTGGTAGGAAACTCAAGTGTCCGTATGATAAATGTTATAGAAACTTTAAGACTCAGGAGAAATTCGATGTACATATGGAAAAGCATAAGATTCATCAATTGAAATTGAAGTTATTGAAGGAACAAGACGATCTATCAAAAGAGGATAGTACTGCAGAAGAAGCGAAAGACATTAACGAATACAAAACTGATAAATAAAACTTTTCAATTAAAAGTATGTATTATATTTTTTACCTAAAACTGCACTGTATTACTATATTTATATGGACTCGACAACTTCGATTAAGTAGCACAATGAAAACATATTTATAGATAGACTCAAAAATGAAAAATCCAAAGGATCTGAAAACTCTAACTTTTTGGAGACACTTGTATTTTTTTTCTTATATTAAGTTTTCTGTTTTTTTGTTATTCTGTATTTTGTTATGTTTAGTAGATATTAGTTTCGGGTGAGGTACTTATCCTTTACTTTTAAAGAATGGATATTTTATATTTTAGAAAGATTCATATCACTCATAAAAAAAACCAATTCATCATCATCATCCACATTCGTCTCATTCTTATTGTGATCATCTCTGTCATTACGAATGACATTATTCTGATCGTCTGAGTAATGATGGTAATTTTTTAACTTTCGATCTTCATCTTCTAAAATATCTGTGGAATGTATGCTTGGTTTATGTAATTTTGCATGAGCCGGGACAGCGGCGATTGTTGGCTGTGAATAATGTTGATATGGTTGTCTATAGTTTAATCTGTTCTTAAAGGAATTTGGCAGACTATCTATTGATCTCGGTGATGATGACATGTTTTTCCATCTGTGGATATCCATATTGGAAGTTTGGTCTACTTTTGGGCTTACCAATAAATCATCTTCTTCATGTTCTTCCTCTATGCTATTTTTCCTACTAGAAAATCTGAAATTACTATTACTATGGTTATGTTTGGAATCTTGATATATTGGGAGTGTTGATCTTGCCTTTGAACTTCTGGTACTTTCGTTTGAATTTTTTCGACTTCCAGTAGAATTATAATTATCGTTGGAGTGAACATTTGAACTAGAAAGTTTCGATGGGATTGATGGGTACTGAATATATGATGGTGAAAATGAAGGTAATGGTGAATGTGAATGTGAACCAGAGCTTGAATTGGACCTGCGGCGTCCACTTACTGTTGGTAGTGGAAGAATATTATGATGTTGATGCTGAGTTTGTGCGTGTAATTGGTTTTGAGTTTGGGATGGGTCCATTGAGATACTCATAGATAAATCATCACTTAATAAGTCATTGCTTGGTTTTAAATTTTGGAACTTTAATAATGAACTCGATATATCATTGATGCTATGGTTACTAATGTTTTTAGATTTTTTTAACTTTATTTCTGGTTTATCATCCATAAGCTTTACAAAATCTAATAGATCCTCTGATGGTTGTTCTGGTAAACCATGTTGTATTTGTTTTGACTTGTTTGTTGTTTTTGGGATTCTATCAGCAGAATTAAAATCAGGATTTTTGTGTATACTCGAATGGCGACGTAAATTACTAAAGGAAGAGATAAATTTCGATGCGCTTTCAACGCTGGTGCTGTCAATATTTGAGGTATGTGTGTTTATGGTTGGCGTAACACCTCCAACATTAGAACTAAAACTTGACTTGCGTCCAGTAGGATTTGGAAATACAGAAGATGTGGAAGGGTTCCTACTGGATGCATTACTTGAATTATTCATAACAACACTATTGACAGACCCAACTTTAAAAGGTTGAACCTGTCTAGTGATGGCCATGCCCTTCCTGTATGGAAAAGAATTTTGATTACCACTACTGTACTTGCTATCAAAAGACGATAATCCAGATCCAATTCTATTTCTTGGTGAATACGATAAGGATCTTCTACCACTGTCTTGGTCCGGAATTAACTCTGTATGTTTAGGCGAATGTTGTGTGATAATGACATTATTGTTGCCAACATTTGGTTGATGGGAATAATCAGGATCCTCTATTTCAAATTTGCACTCCCGTCTATATGAAACTGATACTCTTAATAAGCCAAATTTAGTCCATACGGGGGTAATCTTTTTTTGTTCTAAGTGAGAGGGTATATTTGATTCATTGATTATATTCGAGTAAGTGCTAATTATCGGCTTGCTTAGGCCGATTCTACCTTTAGATAGGATTGGTTTCGATCCATCTACAATTCTAGCTCCTATTGTCGGTATCACTTTGTGAGAAGTATGTCCCAAACCTGAGTTCCTGGAAGTATTATTTTGTAAATCATATTCTTTATTAAGGGATGCAGCGAGTTCGTGAACGGGTAATAAATTTATCAGGGTATTTAAATAACGCAATAAAAGCACTAGCTGTCTATCTGTGTTGGAACCAGTATCTTCGATTAACGCCTTGAATGAGCTGGATGTGTCATCCAATTCTATTAGCCAACGCTCAAGCATGATCTCTGTCTTTTTGGTACCCTTGCACACGTTCCATAGGTTCCCATCGCTGTCCTGTAAACGAACAGTGTGACTGAGGGGTAGATTTCGTATATCTAGAAAGACTTCTATCACTAAAGGAGAGGGAACAGAGGTTGCATCAAAATCTATCCATTGATTAATTATCTCTGGTAAATTATAAATAGACGTTTCTCCTTGATGAAACCATTGGTCATCGAATGTGGGAAACTGGTCTGAGTCCTTTGAGGATGTCGTTGAACAGATAAGTAACGTGGATTTCAGGAAGAAGTTATTTATTAGTTTAAATATCTCTGTGTTATCTTTATTCAAAGGCATTTCTATGAGGGGATGTAGGCATGAGGCTTTTGGAGTATGTGTGTTTGAGATAAGGGGGTTTGTAAAAGATGGAATATATTAATTATTAGATGCGGTTGTCTGCTACAAACAGTGTTTAACACTGGGCAATATGATTTTAGTGAGATAATCCTTTTAAATTGGTGGAATGGGGTTTATTCCAAAATTGTTTGTTTGGTGTTTTCTTGTGTGGCGTTTAGTATATTTAAAGATCTTTAAAAGTGGGGACCCTCTTTTTTTATGTAGTGCCGTAAAAGTGAAATATGCCAAGCGGTGAAGATAAGAGGAGACAAGGAGTAAAAGGGATGCTTGCAGGGTGTTCGAAATGTGTTTTCGACCATGAGAATATGTATTTTGATTTATAATTGTTTAAGATTTAAGTTTGTCGTTGCTCCTTTTTTGGTGGCTGACATATTGTGAGTCATGAGAAGTGATTGCAGAAAAAGTAATCATCTGTGGTTACGTTTCAGAAAGTGGAGAATTTGAATCTTTTGAGATTCACTGATCTATTTAATATACATGTAATATACATTTTATATTATGAAGACATATGTTAAACGTTTTGCTCTGGGTAGGTGTGCCACAAATCTAAGAAGACATCTAACAAACAACCGGTACTCCAGGCTTGGGTTGGGCTGGAATCTCTACAGAGTTCACCATCTTTGTTTGTTAATTCGGTTAATCCAGTCCATTCACTATTCTGGATCCACTTCCTGTGGTTAACCATTCTTTGGTACAACTGTTGGTACAAGTATGACGATGGCGTTTCCTTGTTTGTGTTACAGGCACGTGGATTGGTCAAGAAATTAAAATGGAAGAAAGCTCTTAGGAAGTAACCGGTACACCAGACCCATTCTGGCCCTTGATGATAGTTTCTACCTTTGGATGTGGCAAAGTTGTCAGAATCCTCAGCATTATTGTAGTATGGGTGGTAATTGTAGTCACTTGGATCCAGGGTACGCATACCAATATTACCTCTTAAGACCTTGTCGGCCAATTCAATAGTGTGAGTGGCATATTCTGGTGTAAACAACTCTGGAGCCACAGTCATGGCAATTGCAAAATTTGGTCTAAATTGATAATCCTCGTATGGCTTACCAGACTTGTACAAATCTCTGTAGATACCTCTTCTATTGACACCATTATTGGCTTCGATATCATAATTCTTGTCGTCCTTAGGGTCTAATGGAATGTAGAACTTTTTCTCAAAGTTTTCTTGGACCAAATCATTCCAGTCCTTGAATGTAATCTTTTCATCCGTACCATTCTTGGAGACCTCAGTGTATTTAAATAAACCCTGTTCGTTTAATTTAACAACAAATCTTAAAGTACTCTTCAATAAACCATTGATTTCGATAGCAGCACCATCTCTTGGAGTACCTGGTACACCAACAGAGCCAGCCTTTTCACTCTCACCCATCTTATCCATCCAAGTACCACAGTTGAATTGAGAACCACCAAATACTAAACCGTTGGACCAGTCAACATGGATTTCTACATTGAAACCTTCATCCTTCATGACACGATCCAAGTTTGGACCAGCATTGGCTTCTCTATACTTGATACCCTTTGCATGTCTGCTCAAGATTTCATATATGATTTCTTCAATTGTGCTAGAGTAACTAAAGGCTCTTGGATCATCGTAAGTAATATAAGTATCATCCAATGGAAATCTTCTAGAAACACTTTCCTGTAGAATCTCTTCACCATTTGGAACGATATCGATGTAATCTTGTATAGCTTGTAAAAAGAACCAAGCAGCATCACGGGCATTATATCTTGGATTTCTACCAGAATCCAATAAATTTGGAATTAGACCATGTTTGGTAGTCTTGGCAAAGGCCAAAATATGTTGCTTAGCAAGATCAAATCTACCAGTAGCCAATAGTAAACCACGTACAGAAATAAAGACATCTCTACCCCAACATCTCATGTAATTGGTACTAAAGAAAGGTAAACCAGCAGCCATTGCTGGAACTTGCTTGTCTGGGAAGATAGAAGCGGAATTCAACTTTGAATTCAATTGAATTGAGGTCAAAGCTAAGTCTTGAACAAAGTTAGTGGCAATACCAATGTTATGGGAAACTAATTGCATAGCACGTAAACGGCAACAACCGTATAAGATACCAATAATTAAAGCAAAGTAACTTGGTCTCAAATAACTTGGTAAAGCCTTAACTCTGTTCAATCTGGAGCGTAACCAACCTTGTACTAAGGCGACACCAGGTTCATCTTTGTAGTAATCCAATCTATTGATAGTATAATCTAGAGCCCATTGACCAGAACGTAAGTTTTCACTTAATGGATGAGCTAAATCGTTGGTGAAGATAATCTTTCTTAGCACAGAAACCCAACCTTGTAAACCACAGTACACCAGTTTACCCATGTTTGGAACACTGTAAGGACCTTCCTTACCATTACTTGAATCTAATTCTTCACTTTCAGCACGGTATAAAATGTAGTTTAAGGATTCTAAGGTAACGTCACGGGTGGCTCTAATAGCACCAGATCTAACAAAATGGTCTAAAGATTCATCAATACCATTTTGTTGAGTTTGGAAAATAGCAATAGAACCTTGTGGGAAATCTTCAGGTATTTCAATTTTAGAAGATTCATTAGTTTCATCATAGGTAACTTTAAAGCCAGATAATTCTCTTAATTTGGTTGGAATACCCAATAACATCTTATCACTGATGGTATCTTCATATGACCCAATCTTTTCTAAAGCATAGGCAAACTTCAAAGAACACGTAGATTGATCTAAGGTGACTGTTGGTAATTTTTGTTCACCGCCGTTATTGTTAAACTTAGTTCTTGCAATTAAATACCAACCCGAGCCAGACTTGGCATCAGTACGATGGAAAGTAATATATTGACCATCATGGTGAACATGCATTTCAGAGTCTTCAATATCAGTAGATTTTGTACTAATTGACTCTCTAATTTCATTCAATTTAGCTTTAACTAAACCAATACCGTCATTTGGCGTAGATTCATAAGTTCTAGTTTCTTGGACCAAATCTAGTAACTTTGGGAAAATTTCATCATACCCATAAACCGACCCAATAGCTGAGGAACATAGAGCTACTAAAGCAGCATTTGGTAAAGTATCCTCAACTGTTCTCTTCTGCCATGGCATTTCATTATCATGAGTACAATCCATAAACAAAGCATGTGGCGGGGTGGCAGTTAATATCTTTGGAATCATAATTTCGGAGACACATCTCATGGCATTATCATCTGGGCTATAAGCACAATATTCTTCATCCAATTTGATATCAGCTGGGTATGGAAAATCATCCATTGGAACAAACTTATACGACCCAATTGGTCTACCACCATGCTTGTGAACCAATCTTGACAATTCTTCTTCGGACCAAGATTGCATAGCTTCTCTAATCAAGGAAGAGATACCTAATCTTTCAACGAACAGACAATCCAATTGTTCTGAGCCAGAGAATAATTCTGCAACAACATATAGGTTTGGGTTAAATTTTCTTGCATGGTCTAGGAAGAATTCACCGACATGTAATGGAGTTGAATGACAGTTATCAATCCTGAAACCATCAAAAATTTTAGAGTTAATTTCAATATACTTGGACATTCTTTCCCATAAGTAGGGAGAATCGCTTGGACCTGAACCATAACGTAATTTAACACAGTCACCCCAGACGATAACTTCTCTACGTAAATAGGCTTTGGATTTTGATGATGCAAAGTCGATTAACGGATTACCATTCCAAATCCAACCGTTGTTGGCCAAGGCATATTTCTTACCATCTTTACCAGTAATTCTAGTAAAATATGGTTCAAACAATGGTTTTTGCAAAGTTATTTCACCTTGTTTTGGACCATTGTCATCTAATCTCAAGTATTTCATACGGTTAAATAATTGTTCTAAGATTTCATTATTATCATCATCATATTCGGCATAAAGTGGTAAATTGATTTCATCTAGGATCTTGTGAGCTTTTTCACCAATGGAGTTAGTATACTGTTCACCATAATTGACTTTTAAGATTTTAATAAAATCCTTCAAATTTAATTTCTTGGAGTATCTATCCGCCAAAATCTTAAATGAATCATCGGTAGTTTGTTCAATAACATATTTGGCTAGGGATACCATATCATCAATTTTCTTATATTGTTTGATATCATCGGATTCAAGTGTGACGTTTGTCCATTCGGTTTCAATTTCAACTAATGTATTCTTAACGTTTACGACATAAAATTCCCAAAGCTTTAAGGAACCCAACACATGAACCTTGATTCCATCCATGATTTTGAATAAATCATCCATGTTATTAAGATAGGTTGGATAGCCTCTGCTCTTCAAATGACTACTAAATTCTAACAAAGTTTCATCCAATTCGATAGCAGCGGTTAAATGTGGAGCTGTATCCTTGTTATAACCAGATTCTGGATGATCTAATAACCAAGCAGAATTATTAGCTGTATGGTTAAAGACAATATCAGTTAATGATAGCATGTTGTAATCCTTGTGCAAATGTTTAACCATCTTATCAACCTCCTCGGTGTTGTTGAAAAAATTTGGGTCAAATTCTAATTGGTCATAAATTGAATAAGGTGAATTAGATTCACCTCTATGTTGTAATGGAGTAAAATGTATCATATTATATTTCTTATCCGCTATCTTTTTATAAATTTTATTCCATTCAATCATATCCTTACCCATCCATTTAGAAACGACACTTTGCATAGCAATTGAGTTTAACTGTAAGAATTTGCCGTTAATAGTTAGGATAGGTAACGCTACAAAATAAAATTTTCTTGTAGTCTCTAATTCTTCATTAGAGTTTCTAAAGGATAAGTAAAAACAGTAAGAACCTGGTTTATAGACATCCAAATTAATGATATCATCCCTATGGAAACTGGTCTTAATAATTCTCTTGTAGAATTTATCCCTGTTAAACTCAGTTTGAGCATCAGGTGGACAATTAGTCCAGATAAGTCCATCTCTAGAGATTGGGGACCCAGCAGCGACCACAATTTTAACAGTATATAAGGGAGTCCCATCCGGAGATCCCTTAGGTAAAGGTAACGAAGGCAATGTTAAAACACCCTGGCCATAGGAAGTACTAGTGATTGGTTCACCACTATCTGAAAGACGTAGTAATAGAGCTCTCTTTAGGCTCATGATTATTAACGAGTTAGTTGTATATTAAACTTTACAGCAACAACTACTCTCTGTTTGATTTACTGGGTTATATCTTAAGAAGAGTTCTACATAAAGAGTTTAAAACATAGTTTTATTAAATACAAACTGTCTTAACAAGTGGTAAGTCCTTCTGGTATCCTCGCTACGAGTTACATCGAGCAACTTTCACCCCGTCGAGAATTAGGGGGTTGTATATTTCCGTATCTGACGGGAAGCGGTTCAGGGGGCTCGGAAGCTGATTTGAGAAAAAAAACACTCTTTTGTATGTCAAAAAAGTGCTTCCTGGTATCCGACGAATCATATTTGAGTATTTATTCACGTGATAATGCCGGTAGCGCTTTACGGAAACGTTCAGAAAAAAAAAATTGATAAGCGTCTTTTATTCTCTGCAGATCGATGCCTTTAATAAAAAGAGATTGAGCGATAATTGTTGATAAGTGAGGAAAAGCTTATCTGGGGTTTGTTCTGTTTTAAGACAAAATTATTGGATGCAGTCGTATCTAATCTGAGGTAGTTGTCTCTCTTGGGTTTCTTCTATATGAGGAACCTTATCAGGAATAGAGTAGATGATTATCCGATAAGTAGATGTCAGTGGTATATAAATGATGGATTATATCTTTAGTAGATCTGAAGTGGTTCATTTGTAACTTATACGTTATAGAGGGATAATTTTCTACAAATAAATATAAGATTACAATATGTCTGATTACGCTTGGACAGGTACTCCCACTGGGCATGGAACTGGTGGTAACTCACTTACTACAGATATGAATACTCAATTTGAACTCTCTAACATGGTATGGCTTGGTGTCGCCTCTGTAGGTGTCTGGACCATGTGTCCTGGTATAGGTCTGTTATATTCGGGTTTAGCCCGTAAGAAACATTCTTTATCATCACTTTGGCTCTCAATGATGGGTGTCTGTGTTTGTATATTTCAATGGTTCTTCTGGGGTTATTCTTTGACATTTTCTCATTCGACTAGAGGTAATGGATTCTTAGGTACTTTGGAATTCTTTGGTTATAGACACGTTTTAGGTGCCCCATCTGCAGATTCTGCTGTACCAGATATTTTATGGTCTGTATTTCAAGGTATGTTTGCTTGTGTAGCTGGTGTCATTATGTGTGGTGGTAGTAACGAAAGAGCAAGATTATTCCCAATGATGATATTTTTATTTTTATGGCAAACTTTAGTCTATTGTCCCTGTGCATGTTGGAGTTGGAATCCAGAGGGATGGTTAGCAGTTTTAGGTTCTTTAGATTATGCAGGTGGTATTGTTCATATGACTTCAGGTCATGGTGCCTTAATGTATGCTTTAATCTTGGGTAGAAGAGACAAGAGTAAAAGCTCAACTGGTAAATTACCAAAATATAAACCACATAACGTTACCAGTGTTGTCCTTGGTACCGTGTTTTTAGCTGCAAACTGGATGTTTTTTAATGGTGCCTCTGCTGGTAATGGTACCATTAGAGCATGGTACTCAGTTATGAATACTAATTTAGCCGCTGCTTCTGGTGGTTTAACTTGGATGTTTATTGACTATTTCAGATACGATGGTAAATGGACCACTGTTGGTTTATGTTCTGGAATGATCGCTGCTTTAGTAGGGATTACTCCAGGTGCTGGTTTTGTTCCAATTTGGTCCTCCTTTGTAATTGGTGTCCTAAGTGCTGCCGGTTGTAACGTTGCTGGTGACGCTAAGGAATGGTTAAAGATTGATGATGGTTTTGATGTTTGGACCTTGCATGGTGTTGGTGGTGCTATTGGTTCTGTGTTAACTGGTATCTTTGCTGCCGATTACGTCAACGCTACCTCTGGTTCCTATATTGCCCCAATTAAAGGTGGTTGGTTAAATCACCATTGGAAACAAGTCGGTTATCAATTAGCCGGTATGTGCGCTATTATCCTATGGACTTGTGTTGTCACTTCAATTATCTTAATTACAATGAATTATATTCCATGGTTAAAAATTAGATTAAGTCCAGAAGAAGAAGAATTAGGTACAGATTTAACTCAAATTGGGGAATTAAACTACGGTGAAGAAGAGGATTATACTTTTGTTCCGCAACCAATTAGATCCAGAGTCACCGTTATTAATTCAAAGGTTTCTCCAGAAGAAGTCCAAAGAGAAGATAAAATAGATCAGACGCTAGGTGATGCAACATCATCACAATCAGGTTCATCAAAGGGTCAAGAGGAAAAGACTACCGATTAGACTCATATTTATATTGCTACATAATGATAATACATAATTAATTTAATAATAGATTTCCTTAATATAAATTGCAATAAACTCTAGAAAGTTTTTGAACCAGTCTTCTATAAGTTGCTCGCAAATGTTAATATACAAATTTGTTTGTTCTCTGTGTTTCTTTCTCCTGCCACGGCTTATATTGATTTATGAATATGTCTTTATGGCAAAAACAAATCAGCAATCTAAGTTAATTATTTATAAAACTGTCATTATACCACCATTTTTGCTGTTGTTTCAATCTTATTGTACTCAGCGAAACACTTAGTACATTATAAAAATATATATCGATGCATTCTTTATAGTAAATAAGATTATTTAATAATACATTAACGTTCTAAATTGATATTGTCACCAAATTTAGCGTATAATTCGGTCTTTAAGGTATCTAATCTGTCATTAATTTCAGATTCTTTGAATTCCAATTGTTCAATTTTTTCATCAATGGTTTCGATATCCTTTTCTAATTGTTCCACAACTTCACTTTGCTTCATAAAGACAAATAAATCGCCAATCTTGTACTGTATCTTTTCATCTTCATCAATTAATTCAATCTCTAGAGAAACATCATCTAAATATTCTTTCTCTTGTCTTTCCTTCTCTAGCTCTTGAGTGACTGTATCCTTTCTCATTATCAACTTCGAAAATTCGTTAATCTTTTGTTGATCAGCATATGTAACTTGTGTAGTGTTCTTCTTCCCTTCAGGTAGTAGTTCCATTATGTATATGTTTGTTTTAGTTTTGTTTTTGGTACATTGTTAGTAGTAATACTAATTCTGTAATATTACAAATAGTGAAAAAAAGTTGTCGGTTTTTTTCCACTATGCGAAAATATAATTTTTTATACTTTGGAGTGTTACATATAGATATCTCGATGTTACAAAAATACTTATTATACATTAACTATATACTTACACAGATTAAGCGGTGTGCTTAGCGACAACATCATCAACCAAACTCAATAACTCATCCTTTCTCTTGTCATCACACCAGGAACCTTGGATACCATTCTTAGCGATCTTTGCCCAGACTTGGTAATCCCAAGATGGGAAATCCTTTGCAACTTGTAAATAATTATCTAAAATGTAACCACCAAAATAGGCAGGATCGTCGGAATTTAAGGAAAATGGGACGTTGTTGTCCAATAATTGTTGTAATGGCAATTCACTAACTGCTTGGACAACTTGTAATTTGACGTTAGATAATGGACAAACAGTCAACATGGTTCTTTCATCTGCTAGACGCTTGATCAATTCCGGGTCTTGAACAGAGTTAATACCATGGTCAATTCTAGTAACATTTAATAAATCAAGGGAGTCACTGACATACTTTGCTGAGCCTTCCTCACCTGCATGAGCAGTTAATTGTAAATCTGGATTAATTTCCTTGGCACGGTTATAACATTCAACGAATAAGTTAGGTGGGAATGGTTTTTCAGCGGAATCTAAACCAATACCATGAACAGTACCATCCTTTAGTACTGGTGCAGCGGCTTCGATAGTCTCAAGACACTTTTCTGGCTCAATATGTCTTAAAAGACACATAATCAACTTCGTAGAGATACCTAACTCGGCGTTGGCCTTCTTACAGGCACGGTCAAAACCATTGGTGACAACAGATAATTCAATACCTCTGTCTGTGTGAGATTGTGGGTCGAAAAAGACTTCCGCATGGACTAAACCTTGATCCTTGACCTTTTGAAAATAAGCCCAGGCCAAATCAAAAAAATCTTGCTCTGTGATAAGAACATTAGTACCGATATAATAGTAATCCAAGAAATCCTGTAAATCCTTAAAGGATTTGTATTTCTCGTTCAATTCCTCCACACTCTGTGGGAACTGAGCTGGTAAAGCGATGTTGTTTCTCTTGGCTAGAGGGAAAAGCAGGTTTGGCTCCAAGGTACCCTCCAAATGGAGATGGTGTTCACATTTTGGTAGTTCTTTTAAGAATTGTTCAGAAACCATTTTAGCTTATTGTTTTTTGTGTGTTAGCAAGAGATGGAGCAACGACGAATGTACTGAAACGCAAACGAAATAAACTTTAATTTCTCACGTCAACATATATATATATATATATATATATATATTTGTTTATATACGATTACTTAATAATTCTCGACATGAAAATTGAATCAGCATCTCATTCTTGAAAACTTTGCGCTCGTTTCTTTTTCCGTGTTCTCAAATTTCTCGAAGAAGCAATTTGAAAAAAAAAAACGAGACTCTACTGCTTCAAATTCTAATATGTGTGCGTAGTTTTGAAAGTCGTTACTGGATAGCAATGAATAAGGTTTGTGGGGTAGCTTTCTGTATGAGTAATTTGGACACCTGTTCCAGTATATTTCCAGTTTGTTTCCCATTACCGATCAGGTGATATTTTGCGGTTTTGCAAATTTGAAAAAAAAAAAAATGCGAAAAACAACATGAAAAGAAAAAAACCCCAGCAGGTATACAATTTATTGAACTTTCAGTTGATCCAGTTCTCGAGCAGCAATGCAGTCCCCTTATACTTTGAATAACGGTTCGTCGACTCCTCTGCAGACTATGAACCAGACCACAGTGTCACAATTCCCAAACGCAAGCAACACCAAAATAATCAACGGAAACGTCGCTAATAATAGAGCCACAACAACAACAATGATCAATTCATCTTTTTCCAGCAATGGTCTATCCCCACAGCAGAATCAATCGTCTGCTGCATCTACTTCAAACAGAGATGACTCCACTATCGTGGGTCTTCATTATAAGATCGGCAAAAAGATTGGTGAGGGTTCTTTTGGGGTTTTATTTGAAGGTATCAATATGATCAATGGACTACCTGTCGCTATTAAATTTGAACCAAGAAAGACTGAAGCTCCTCAGTTAAAGGATGAATATCGTGCTTATAAGATTCTATCGGGAACTCCTGGTATTCCTCAAGCTTACTATTTTGGTCAAGAAGGGTTACACAATATTTTGGTCATTGATTTATTGGGACCTTCTTTAGAGGATCTATTTGATTGGTGTGGTAGAAGATTCTCAGTTAAGACTGTGGTACAAGTTGCAGTTCAAATGATTACTTTGATTGAAGATTTACACGCTCATGATTTAATCTATAGAGATATCAAACCAGATAATTTCTTAATTGGTAGACCAGGTCAACCTGACGCAAATAACGTTCATTTAATCGATTTTGGTATGGCCAAACAATACAGAGATCCAAAGACTAAACAACATATTCCATACCGTGAAAAGAAGTCATTGAGTGGTACCGCAAGATATATGTCTATCAACACACATCTCGGGAGAGAGCAAAGTAGAAGAGACGATATGGAGGCCCTAGGTCATGTATTTTTCTATTTCCTAAGAGGCCAATTACCATGGCAAGGTCTTAAGGCACCAAACAATAAATTGAAATACGAAAAAATTGGTGAAAAGAAGAGAATGACTAACGTTTATGATTTGGCTCAGGGGTTACCAATTCAATTTGGTCGTTATTTGGAGATTGTTAGAAACTTAGCATTTGATGAAACTCCAGATTATGAGGGTTACCGTCAATTGTTATTATCAATCCTAGATGACCTTAATCAAAAGGCTGATGGAGAATATGATTGGATGAAATTGAATGGTGGTCATGGTTGGGATTTAAAGATTAATAAGAAACCTAATTTACATGGGTATGGTCATCCAAATCCACCAAATGAAAAATCAAGAAGACATAGAAAGAACGGTCAACAACAGGGGCACCATCAGGGTCAACAACAACAGCAGCAGCAGCAACAGCAACAGCAGCAACAACAACAACAATTGCAGCAATTACAACAGCAGCAATCACAATTGCAACAACAATCACAACATCATCAACAACAACAACAACAACCAACTGATCAGTTTGGCAACAAATTGGATCCAACGTCATATGAAGCATACCAACAACAAACACAACAAAAATTGGCACAACAACAAGCTAAACAACAACAGCAAGAACAAGCAAAGGGTAATGGTCAAACACAAGGTAATAAATATAATTATCAAGACCATCCAGTTGTTAACAATACAAGACCACAAGGGCATAGACAACCAGATGATGAATCAGTTGAATCGTCTAAGGGTGGATTTTTTGGGAAACTGGGATGTTGTTAATTTGTTTAGATATTTAAAATTATATTGATTTGTATAGATATTTAGAATTATGTTAATATTTTAATGAATAGCAAATTATGTTATTGAGTAACTTTATCTGGCAGAAAGGTTCTTGTTTTGTTTAAACTTGCTGTTGATAATGCACTAAATTTGTATGATATATAATTACAAATATATGTGAGAGAGTAGTATCATTGGGCATATGCTTGATTTACTGAAAAATCTCCCAGGTAATAAATCGATGAGTAAGTAATATAAACATCATTCGGTACTTTGTGTCAAAAATCCGTTTATTCCTGTGTATTAGTATTTTTCGAACTTATTCAATTGGAATCATTTTATAAGTCACTTAAATCTTCACATAATAAGAAATTATCAATTATGGAATTCACGTTAAGCATTCTAATTAAAATATTACCAATCTTAAACCGCTTTATTAAATGATGTTTCAATGGATGAAATCAATTCGAATCATACATGAAAAAAACATTTCCATCAAAAATGTGTAGAGTTAATCTATCATATTTCATAACTTGATAAAATATGATCGCTGTATGCATCAATTGATAATTATTTTCATTAAAATGAATCTTACTAAATTTTGAAGAACTGATAAAATTGGGAATTGATTCACAGACCATTATTACCGTTAACTAAAGTGTGTGAGGATCAACTGTACTTTTAATAATAATAATAAAAATTGGCCATTTAAAAAAAAATACGTTTAAATCGAAAGTACCAGTTAAACTGCTACTCCACCCTTAGCCAAAATCAAACTTTGTCCTTCCTTAATACATTGTCCAACTCTATCACCCATTTTCAATACTACTGGTTGTCCCAACTCAACTTTAACCAAAGTTAACCTCTCACTGTCACCAACCTCCAGGCCATTATTATTTTTCACACCTGCCCTTCTTGCGATATCATCGAGTGCCCTACCTACTGGCCATAATTTATTAATAAACAATGGAATGTCCTTGTCCCGTAGTAAAGTGACGTACAAACGATTCTGTGGTGGGATCTTCTCATCACCAGAGGCCATACTTCGTTGAATTGGCATCTTCTTTGCTGTTGTTGTCTTTCTGTTTGATTTGATGAATTTGAGAAGCTTTGAGAGTGCATTTGGTTGTATTGTGTCTTTTACCTTAGGGACAGATTGTGTTTGTGTTTGTTGTATTCTGATGTTTGATTTTGGTGGAAGTAATGAATTAAAGTAATCCGGATTTGATTTCGTTGGAGAGGGAATGGAGTTGGTGGTAGTGTGTTGGGAGATAGATGGACATAAGTGATCCTGTGGATACCTATGGGTGGTACAGAAGTCCTTGTTACATGAATTGCAATGGAAAGGCAGAAAATCTAATTCTCTACAAAAGGCACAATGTTTGCCAACATCTAGCATACCAGTTTCAGTCATAATATGTGTCTTGAAGGTGATTGTATGTGGGATATATTTATGAAGAAGACTGATTTATATAGACTTTGTAAGTGGCAAAGTAAATTCTATGACGTTCTACGGTCACGTGATGCTTAGTAATTTTAATTAACATCATTTTAAAATGGATGAAAAGTGGGAGATGATGAGCAAAAAGTGACTATCGACAAGATGAAGATAGTTTATTCTACTGTTTACGGTGTTGTATCTGTGGAACACAATATGGCATATATAAATATTTGCAAATATATAAGTAGAGACAAAAACAGATACGGAAAAACCAAGCAACATGTCAAAGGAAAATACGACCACTAACAGTGACACAAACACAAACAACGCAGCCGCTACTAATGCAAGTACAGCACCTGTGAAGCCATGGAGCACGACAGACAAGATCTCATTGTCTAGCTTCACGGGCCATACCATCAAGCTGCGTGGGTGGGTACGAGATGATGTTCTCGCAGAGAGAAAGTGAAATATATATATATATATATATATATATATATGCCATTATGTAACAACACTATATAACACTATATGACAGACACTATGTGATACTATAATACACGTCAGAATGCTTTAATAAAAATACTATCTGTATACACAAACAAATAAACAAACAAACAAACACAATTCTGCAGCCATCGTACATTATACACTAATCGTGCAACAAACTAATAATAAACTCTAATCTAAAATTTCAAATATATTTTTACATTTCTGAAAAAACAACGTGCAAATTTCGCTAAGAATAGAAATTCGTCATCGGAAACATTCCAGAAACATCTAAGAAACTTCCGCACAAACACAAAACGCAGCCATTTTGTACTTTTGTCCCAGATCAATTCTATTTCTTATATAAGCTCGACATGTCTGGGGAGTAAGATATTTCGAGGTTTGCTATCTTGTATCTTGCTAAGGCAACGATGCAATTCTTATTATTTTTTGCTTTATTAACTACTATTCACGCCCTTGCTATTCCCCACGCAAAGGACCCGTCTTCGATCCAGATCGTAAAGAGATATTACGATTATGATCACGATGAAGTTATTCGTGGTGTCAATATTGGTGGTTGGTTAGTGCTAGAGCCATACATCACACCTTCTTTATTCGAGGCATTTAGAACAAATCCATATAACGATAACGGGATCCCAGTTGATGAATACCATTTCTCTCAATGGTTAGGTAAGGATGAAGCCACAAGAAGATTGGTAAATCATTGGGATAATTTTTACACAGAACAAGACTTTAAGGATATAAAGACCGCTGGGTTTAATTTGGTTAGAATTCCTATTGGTTACTGGGCATTTAAATTGGGTGAGGGCGATCCTTACGTCACTGGGTTACAAGAACAATACTTGGATAAAGCCATTCAATGGTCTAAGGAAAATGGCTTGAAGGTTTGGGTTGATTTACATGGTGCTAGAGGTTCTCAAAATGGGTTTGATAACTCTGGGTTGAGAGATGAAATTAATTTCCTCGAGGACTCAAACTTGGCTGTCACTACTGACGTTTTGAACTATATCTTAGAGAAATATTCCACTGATGAGATGAAGAGTACTGTGATCGGTATCGAATTGATTAATGAACCATTAGGTCCAGCTATCGATATGCAAAAGATGAAGGACCATTATCTTGAACCAGCTTACAACTATTTGAGAAATCATCTAAACAATGATCAAATCATTATCATTCACGATGCTTTCCAACCAACACACTATTGGGATGATTATTTAACTTTAGATCAAGGCAAATATGGTGTTGTTATCGATCATCATCATTATCAAGTTTTCTCCACTGGTGAATTACAAAGAGATATTAATACTCATTTGGATATTGCTTGTTCTTGGGGTAAGGATGTCCAAAATGAGGCTCATTGGACTGTTGCAGGTGAATTCTCAGCTGCATTGACTGATTGTGCCAAATGGTTAAACGGTGTCGGTATTGGTGCACGTTACGATGGTTCATTCTGGAAGAATGGTGTAGGTTCTACATGGATTGGATCCTGTAACGATAATGAAAACGTCGCTACTTGGTCTCAAGAGAGAAAGATCAATACAAGAAAATACATCGAAGCACAGTTGGATGCTTTTGAGATGAGAGGTGGTTGGATCATTTGGTGTTACAAGACTGAGACCAGTGTTGAATGGGGTGTTAACCATATGATAGAAAATAATTTATTCCCATTACCATTGACAGACAGACAATTCCCACCACATTGTTGGTAGAAAGTGTACTATCCATTCAGTTCTCACAGATATAATCTTTATCTATACCTATTATACAAACATTTACTTTGACATTAAAATAAAATAGATTTTCTTAATATTTTTTTTTTTCCTAAACGTACCTCTGAAAAATTAGTATCATCCCAAAGATCTCACAAATTATCTCTCCCTATACTCAATAAGATTAATTATACCATGCAAACGGCATCTATCTAAACTGAAAGCATCGATATTATCTCAACAATAAAAATTCTTCACAATAAAAAGTACGTACTCTCGTTTCTTTTCTTATCTACGAGGGATTTTCACGCGTCGCTAATAATAAATAAATAAATAAATAGTAACCATGTAAATACTTACCTAAATAGTACATGTTATCTTATGCATGCTCTATGCAAGCCCCTACAACGTATTACAATCAAAAATAGAATAAACTCCCTGTACACCATTTTTTTGCAATGTTAACCAATGCGAAAATATGCAGTTGGGATTTCTGCACATAACTTTCAGCTATACGAGTATGAAATTTTTTCACGCGCATCCTTTGTTTACCATAAATAAAGTTTAATTAGATGGGTTGCATATTTTGTTGTTATTTTATTGTTTGCAAGAAATCCAGCTGAATGTCGGTGGATGAATTTCTGTTGTCAGACGCCATGGATAATTGAATAGATTTGTAGTAGATCAATCTTTGGTATCGCTATGTGATATTGCCCATGGAAGGTTTGTATCGGTTTATAGCGAATACCCGATGGGGACTTAATGAGACGGTAATATCGATTATTGGACAGCTATCGGTGAGCCAGAAGAACATGTGCTTATTAGTGTTCTAGAAAAAATGAATAAGATTGTCACATTCTTGTTTGAATTGAAATGCCCTATCGTTGGTTCTAGAACGTCCTAATTGATTAAATATTGAAGTTTCTCTTAGTAATTGGCTCATTACGGTGAAAATCTATCGGAACCACATAATACATCGAAACTATTTCGGTAAGATTGAATTTTAGCTTACACACTCACGAAGCAAAAAATCTATATTTGCCCTTTGTTCATTTCTAATTACCATAAACAACAAGAGTTTCGGCCAATATCTAAATTATCGGGCGATCAATATCCCTTATTCATAAGCATACATGCAAATATTAGATAAATTATTCATATTTGGTAAATATTCCCAATGAATAAAGATCCCAGATATTTCTGAACAAACAGATATATTCAATATTTGAACAATTATTTCCTTAAAAATTACCGTTATTCACACTTGCTTATAGTAATAAAGTGGCATACTTTAGCTTTATTTAAAAAGAAAATCTGTTCCTTATAAGATAATGCTGAGAATTGTACATTTTAAGAACCTAATGATTCTTAACAATACAAAAAACATTCCAATATTAAGCGGAACTATTATCTATACGTACATTTTTTTAAAAAAATTCGACAAATTACCATCTATCATCACCTATATAGCATCCCTACATCGTATTAGCTGGCTTTCGTGAAATTGCAACTCCCCTTATACATCATCACATCAATTCTTACAATCGCTTCAATCACGCGTAGACACACTTTGATTTTTAGAAAATCAAACAATTAAGATAAACATATCAAAAATAATCAATGGGCCTAACAAACTTAAATTAAAAGGCTCAATATCTACAATGTCACAGGTTCAGACAATAGATTTGACATTAGATGATTCAGATATTGATAATAATGAGAATGAAAACAATTCTCAAACAAATAGTAGCTCTGAAACAAATAATAACAATGTCTCATCAGAACCAATGACTGAATTATCCGACATGGAGAAGTTGCATTATTTAAAGGGATTACAACGACAAAAGGCCAAGCAGGCTGGGAGAGATAGAGATGCTGAGGGGTTTAATAGTAGTGAAACTGATGATGTATCCTTACAATATTATAGTTCATCAACTGAGGGTGAAAGTGATGATATGAGTGATGTAACAAGTTTAGAATCAAATGTGGCAAATGTTATAAAAGAGATTAAACCAAATGGGAAATATGATAAAGAATCGTCGAGGAAAGAAGCAGGGCATTCTAGCCAAAAGAGCACTAATTCTGAAGTTGCTGTCTCGGCCATCGACATGATCGGTAGTGATGAAGATAGTTTTACAAATGATAAGAACGAAGATGTATTACATTTTAGTGATAATAACTCTGATGATGCTCATATCTCCGACATTGAAATGGATGATGGTGACGATGAATCTCAAATAATATATAAGGAACAAGATGAAATGTCCAATATTGTTAATAGTCCCGTAGTCCCAAATGATTTGGATACACCAATACCTAACGATGAAACTAAATTTGGTAACGAAGAGATCAAAAAGAATAGCATACCTTTAAATACACATATTAAAGATGATCCCGACTCCACATCAAAAAAAATAACGCCTAATGATATTGGAAAGCTCGACACAATCAAATCAAATGATTCAAGTATACGACAAACTTCAATGAAATCAGATAATATACAGGAAGGTTCCGAAAGATCTGAGAATGTATCATTTAAGAAAGATGAAGATAATGATAATAGTGCAATTAAAGAGAAATATAAAGATATGAATAGTAAAACAATACTTACTGAGCAACAAGAACTTTCTTCTGAAAATTTAAAGTATGAACAATTATCCCAAAGTGGACTTAAGAGAAAATCTAGTGATGAGGAAATGAATTTTGTAAAGAAGCAAGATACAAAACAAGCACATTCTAAAGTTGGGGTTCCGTCATTAGCAAAACAAGACACTATTATTATTTTAACTGACGACGAAGAAGAAGAAAGGGTGAACGCTATGACAATACCGAGTATTGAATATCCGGAGTTATTAAGAGATGCAATAAAATTAGATAACGATGATATATTGATGATCAAGGAAAATGTGATACCATCAGAGAATAAAGATTTGCTGAGTGCTCAAAAATCATTTGAACAGTTAGATAAAAAATATAAAGCCACAGAGCATGATATAAGACTTGCTTTGGATGCCTCTCAATCTAACAGCACAATCCTGAAGAGAAAATTGATCAAGAGAGAGAAAGATTTGAAAGAAGCTCGTTCAAAATTACAATTATTACAAAAATCAATGAATAAGAATGGAAATCCAAGTACCACTCAAAAGATTCTTGAAACGGAAGCTCAAAATAACGTTGAAAGATTAGAATTTAAAAAACATTTGACACAAACAAAGATTGATAACATATCAACTAAGATTGAGGATCAAAAGTCAAGCTTAGAGAAACTTAATGCTGAAAAACAAGTTAAGATGCATCAAGCTAAAAATGATTTGATAATGGCCGAAAGAGACGCCCAGGCTGCTGAAATAGTAAAAAAGAGAGCTAATTTATTAAAGCAAAAGGATGAAATTAATCGAATGTTAAGCACGGGACGTATTCATCAAGAAGGTTATAAAAAGGCAATGGGCGAAATAGAGGGAGAATTGCAGAGTCTTTCTGTAGGTAATGGCCCAACAGTTCAAAATCCAACTCATGTAAATATACCACCAAATAAGCGAGTAAGCGGTAGTCCCGATTTATTTGACAAATCCGTTGATACTGCTAAAATGCTACTGCGTGATAACACCTCTCGTACCGAATTAACTAAGAATTTGCTTGTTTCTCATCTGACTAAAGTTCACCAATTTAAAACTGCATTTGAAAGAGGTCATAATACACCTCAGTACATAAGAAACGATTGCAGAGACTCTGCAGAGCTACTGTTTTCAAACGGTGTTAAGATGCCACTTGTATTTGAAACATTACAGGATTATGGTATAATTTTTCGTCACAAGGGAATAATGCCTGTTGATAAAAGAGAGCAATATTTTAAAAGTATTGCAATTGCTAGACAATTAGTTCAATCATCACAAAGATTTGTTGAAGTCAAGCGTTCTATCTTGAACTCCTTGGACATTCTCGATCTATTCAGGAAAAACATTGATAACGGTATCGCCCCGACACCTGAGAGCAGATTAGGTGTTTCAAGAGCTGTAGCATTCCTACTAAGCCAAGGTCTCAAGATGGAGAAGCTTTATGATAATTTAAAGGTATACCATGTGGCTACGACAGCAGAAGGTATAAAACAATTAGTTAATGATATGGCTGGCATCAACCCGTATAATACATTCAGTTCATACGATGATTCAGGAATGACGCACTGGAAACTTAATTCGAATATTAATCCCTTATCACATCAATCAAATCAACCATTTTCTGCTGATATGAACACTAACTATAGGTTTGCGAATGTTCATGATCAGGAGGATCAACAAAATATTCGTGAATTACTACAAAATGTTAAACAATCAGAAGATGAAATTAAAGGTGAAGATATGACACCAGAAGGGATGACAATTAATTTGTTAAAGCATCAAAGAAGAGGTTTACATTGGTTGCTGGGGGTTGAAAAGTCTAAAAAGAAAGGTGGTTTATTGGCAGATGACATGGGTCTAGGTAAAACTGTCCAGGGCATTGCATTAATGCTAGCAAACAGATCAACAGATCAGAAGAAGAAGACTACGTTAGTAGTCGCTCCAGTTGCAGTGTTACGTGTTTGGCAAGGTGAAATTGAAACAAAGATCAAGGAAAGTGCAGAATTTTCCAGTTATATTTTCAATGGTCCTAAAGGTAAGGTAAGTCGTTGGAAAGATTTAGCCAAATATGATGTTGTATTAATATCTTACCAAACATTAGCAAATGAATTCAAAAAGCATTGGCCTGAGAGATTAAGTAGCGATCAAAAGAGTTTACCTGCTATTCCCGAAATTAAGGCGATGAATCACTTAAAAGAAAAAAAGGAATATTGGTCTCCTTTCTATTGTAATGAGTCAGATTTTTACAGGATGATTCTAGATGAAGGTCAAAACATCAAAAATAAAAATACTCAGGCTGCAAAAGCCTGTTGTACTGTTAGCAGTGAATATAGGTGGATTCTTTCTGGTACTCCGATTCAAAATAATATGAATGAATTGTATTCATTAATCAGGTTTCTAAGAATAGCGCCTTATAATAGGGAAGAGAGATTTTTAGCTGATATTAGTAGACCATTTGGAAGAAATAAAAAAGTGGAATATGATGATGAGGATAGAAAACGAGCAATCAAGAAAGTCAGAATTCTTTTAAGAGCTATCATGTTACGTCGTACTAAGACCGATAAACTAGATGGACAGCCGATTTTGGAATTACCAGAGAAGCACATAGATGTTAAGGAGTCAGAATTGGTCGGGGAAGAATTGGAATTTTACACTGCCTTAGAGACGAAAAACCAAAAACTGGCACAGAGGTTGTTGGCCAGAAAAGCTAGAGGCAATTATTCTAGTGTCCTTACCTTACTGTTACGTTTAAGACAAGCTTGCTGTCATCCTGAATTGGTTCTCATTGGTGAGAATAAAAGTAAGACAACAAATGTAGCAAATGGTAAACACTTTGAACTTTGGTTAGCCTTGTACAAAGTCATCAAATGTATGAATGAAACGAAAAAAGACCGTGTTTCGCAAGCTCTGACTTCAATGACATGTGTTTGGTGTTTAGAACAATTGGAACTAGAGAACTCTTCGGTATTAACCGGGTGTGGTCACATTATATGTGATTCTTGTATTGAACCATTCACAGACAATGCGATGGCTAATGCTAGAAGTGGTAATCATGGTTCCCTTTACCTACCATGTAACGAATGTAAAAAATTAACTAATGATAAAGAATTTGTTTCATTCAAATTATATGATCAAGTAGTCAATTTGGAGTTTACGGAGGAGCAATTACATGATGAATATCTCAGCGAAATGGAAAGACAGAAAAGTAAGGCCAAGAATGGTTACAAACCTGATTTTAGCAAACTGGAACCATCTACAAAAATGATCCAATGTATGGATCTTATTAAAGAAGTTTATGCTAATTCAGACACAGAAAAGATTGTTATTTTCTCTCAATTCACATCATTTTTCGAACTTTTTGAACATTTTTTGACTAATCTAATGAAGATTCCATACTTGAAATACACCGGTTCAATGAATGGTCATCAGAGATCTGAGGTAATCAGCTCATTTTATCGTGATTCTGATCGAAGAGTTTTGCTTATATCAACTAAAGCTGGTAATTCAGGTCTTACATTAACTTGTGCAAATCATGTGGTTATTGTTGATCCATTTTGGAACCCTTATGTGGAAGAACAAGCTCAGGATCGCTGCTACAGAATTAGTCAAACCAAGGAGGTCTATGTTCACAAATTGTTTATTAAAAACTCTGTGGAAGACAGAATTTCAGAATTGCAAAAGAGAAAAAAAGAAATGGTTGATGCTGCTATGGATTCAAGTAAGATTAAGGAAATTAATAGTCTGGGTACTCGTGAATTGGGTTTTTTATTTGGTCTAAATACATTATCATAGTCTTTTTTTTGTAGATCTTTTATTAATTGCATATATATTTATACTGAGATAGCTCAGTTAAGAATCCAGAAATATTTAAAATAGAGGCACAAAATACTAAATTCCAGAATGGAATGATGTTTCAAACAGAAGTGTTTGTTTATTTTAAGGGAATAAACTAGTAGGATTTTATTGTGTGTAATTAGACCCACTCATATAGCAGCTCAGAACACGATGACAGAACTACAAAGTTGAAGGGTTCTTGTAAAATGTTTCAAATTTTACTTTAAGTTTGATTTTATTGAATAATAGAATTAAATTGTTAAATTTCAATAGTTTTTGTTTACTTATTGTAATCTCATATTATCACTTTTATCCAATATTTATTTATTTTTTTAGCTTTTAACTACAATTCCAAAATATTATATATATATCTAAAAACTTTTAAGATAAATCAAATAAACATTGGAAAAAAATGATAATAATTAAAATGGCTTTAACCAAACAAGTTTATTAGAAATACTTCTAAATTTAAGACAATATAGTTTAGAGAGTTAATTAATTCCATTAAATATATTATAAACCCACCAAGAAAGAACAACGTACCTCAACATATAACGATATTAAAATACATGATGAATATGTGATTACTGTATTAGCTAAAGACAAAGTGTTATACCTCTTATATTTTTGTTGGATTTTCGAAACTTCTTCCTGTTAATTATTAAAGTGTATTTTTTAAAAGTTTCATAAGTTTTGAAAAAATCTCTTATCCCAGAATTTGGGCTTCCTTGTTTGCATCAATCACATTCTAATGCATTAAAAAATCTGGGTTCTATAATTAAAATCAAAAAGGGAACCTACAAGTAAAGTTGCTAACCAAATAGGAAGTGCTTGTATTAGCTGGTAACAGCTGAACAATTCCAAGTAATTTGGTATTGCACCAATATGTAGTTAAGATTGTGTATAGCCAAGGATAAGAAATATTACATGACGCCAACTAAAATAGGATTAACCCCTTAAACCATAATCATTAAATAGGGAGTTAATGCTGAACAAGTTAAACCAGTCATTAAAAGTTTAACCCCTAAGCCAGCATTATAAACTCAGTAAGGTTTCTGACTTTGAAAATTTAATCAACTGGCGAGCAACACAGTCTGGCGAGCACACATACAATCTGGTCATTAATGTACAAAACATATAATAAAACCAGCCATGACTAAAACTCTTAGGGATGAATTTGGGTTTAATACTGAAAATAGAGTTAATAAAATAAATAAAAACAGTCATAAAAGTCAGTCACGCCCAAACCTTAAGTGAACTGTCGCTGAAAAAGTCACCACAACTACAAAATAAGGAGTCCTGAAATTATGCTGGTTACTTTTAAATACCAAAGTGTGATTAACTTACTTCTTCCTTTGTAAATTAACCCAAATTGGAAACACATCGATTAGTGTGTCGTTCCCACAATGGGCGGACAGTCACTTAATGGAATCACGTCAGTGGTATCATCCGGGTAAGTGGTATGTTTTTTCTCCGTAATTTAACTTCTGTACAAAAAAAAAAAAATAATCAATTTACAGTTTTGTTGAACCTAGGGGAGCCCTGAAAAAAAAGTATAAGGCCAAATAATAGCTGGGTAAAGATATTGAGTTTTGATGATATGCTAATAATCAACCCACACCTAGTTGGTAACAGCCAAGATATTTTGTTTAACGGTATCAACGGCATTTTAGGCAATTTTCGTGTCTAAGAAAAACAGTATCGTATAGGATTATGATATGCAAAGTCTTCTAAAGGATAAATAATAAAATAAGAGATTAATTTTATTACACTCCAAGTAACAGCAATGACTGCAATGTTTACTGACTTTTCAAATCGTTCATAATCATAGGGATCTTAAATATTGGTGTTGTCTCCACAGACACTCCAACTTTGTACGCTTTTTTCTTCGATTTGCCTTAACGCGAAAAATTTCTTCCGCTGAATATTTTTCAGCGGAGATCCGTCGAGTTCCCAAAAAAGAAGTAGTCATCTTCGAGAACGACTATTTCTGCATTCGGATTTACAGGGAGAAACCTGCTAGCAACATATTTAATGGATGGCTACTTTCCCAATGGTTAACGGAGTCGCGTCCTCCATATTAAAAGTGAAAAAGTTTTTACTACTCAAATGAGTAAAATTGTCAAATTTGTTTTGAGTACTTCATAATATTTCCTAATTTAACCCGGAGTACCATGGATCTTTACCTAGAATAGAATATTGGCCTATCGGTTCTATCCGTTTTTGTTTTACGAGTTTCCTTTTCTGTACATTGTTGTGGTACATGATTATGGTACCAATACTTCTGATTTCTAATTTATCTTGGAATAGCACGACTAATTCCCATTCAGATAATTAATCTAGGCTTACACCGCGTTTTCATAATCAAAACAAGAACACAACGAACTATTAACATGGGTTTTCCAAGTCCTACAAGTGAAATCTCGTGGTAAGGATTACTTAAAAAATTTTTTATTAAAGCGCTTACCAGATAACGACCATCAAGACAAAAATTCGAATATATAAGGGCCAAGATATTTCAACTTTTATGAAATACTTGTTTCCTTTCTTCTCTCTCATTTATATTATAATAAAAAACCATCAACAACAATAATAACATTAACTAACACAATGGTTTCTGCTAAACAATTTTTGGTAACTGCAACATTTTTGTTGTCTTACCTA